>JBBMKG010681518.1:0-11508 GCA_037834515.1 Lespedeza cuneata | reverse complement strand
AAAAAAAAAAAAGAATTAGAAAATGTGCTTTTTCAAAAGTCGATTCTTAAAATTTATTTTTTAAATTAGAAATTTAAAGTTACTTATAAAAAATAGAAAAATATTTTTTTCCTTTTTTTTTTAAGAGAAGCAGATTATTCAAATATTTCAAAATTTTCAATAACTATTTTTTATTTATAAAATAGCACTATTTTAAAATAAAAAATTAAATAAATGAATCCATTATTATTTGCTGGCTTTAGTTTCCCAAAAAAAAAACAGAAAAAGAAAAAGAAAAAAACGCCTCTCCTGTACTAATGTTTCAAAATTGCACCATTTTTTTTATTACTCATACTCGTATATAAAAACTTTTAAGACACTTAATACCTTTAATAAATAAACTACAAGAAAGGTGTTGGTACATAAAACAACGGATTGGTAATAAGCAAGTGGGATAATAATTCCTCAAAAAAAATATATTGTACATGTGTTTTTTAAATTTAAATAAAATAAATATATAAGAAAGAAAAATATAATCATTATTAAATAATAGTTAAATTATATATTATAAGATATTAAACTTTTGAAATTGAATAACCAATTATGAAAATAAATTATTTGAATCAAGACACATAATCAATTAAATTCAATATATAAGGATTGAAGAGTCATCAATAAGTGGCAACTCAAGCTTATACCACATTAACTAGTCCATAAATTTGCTTATTAATCAATTTTTTTTTATGATTTAGAAATTATTTAAGGTTAAAGTTTTTTTAGCTACCTTAAAATTTTTTATGGTTTTACACAAGAGAGAGCTAATTATACAGGAAAGAAGTTAAAAATGTTTTGTTATAAAAATACTGGTTTAACCAACCAAATTGAACAAACTAGACTATAGTGTTGCGTTTAAACTGTCTACAAAATATTTTTAATAGCAAAAAAATAAGAAGTTACGTTATTGATATTCAACATAAGGAGTTACGTTAAGCTGAAAGATTACTATGTTATAGGATATATTCCTTCATATAAATTTGAAATAAGATGACAATAATAATGTCAAAATTTAAACTGCGACGTTAAATTTTTATAGCAAATTATTTCCCAAAGTTTTGATTTTACAATTTAATTACTTAATTACATGAACTTAATTTAAGCATTTTGTAATTAAATATTTTCATTATGTTTGTTTTTAATTTTTTTTTTCAATTCCATAATTTCTAGCAGTGAGAAGAAGAAAAAGTCGGGTAAACATTTCTTTTATAGGTATATATATAGTTTGCTTTAGTTACTGTTAATAAATAATTTAAAAATTCAAGCAGGTAAATTAAAACATTACGAGATAATTAGCCAGAAAACTGAAATTACGGGTAAATTTCACAGCATCAACATGTTATTATTAATAGGAGAAATAAAATAGTTTCCAAATTTCATGGTCAGAATGAAAGACAGAAGCCGAACGAATAATGCAAGAGAACATTTGGCTAACGTTAGCTCAGCTATTTCCTTTATGCCTCCACTTACGATCAAATCGAAGCTAAAAACAAAGCATAGATCCCTTTTTGCTTTTCCTTTTCATCTTAAAATTGAACAGATAGATCCACTTAATAAACAGAAGCAAAAGACGTGTAATCCATAATGTTTGTAAGATTAGAAGCCCCCATTATGCGTTATAGCAATTAATGCCACAAAAATTAAATAAAAAAGGAAACAAATGAAAACTATATAGAAGTAATTTGGATGAATTTATCTAAAATGTCTTTTAAAATGAAAAAATATGAAGAAAAAAATGGAATTTATTTCTTCATAAATTCAATTAACTTTTAATTAATTAATTATTAGTTAGTTTGCAGATGTCTTTTATTTTTTTAACAAATGATTTTTTAAAGAGTTAATGATTAGTTAATGAAAATTTTTTAAAGAAACAAATTTTATTTTTTTATTAATATTTTTTTCTTTTAGAAAAAATATCCAGACTAGCGCATAATAGTATACATGCAATTTGTTGACTTGAGATTTGAGATATATGGCAAAGTTAATAAGAGATATGGGAAACGGATTTGTTGCAAATTGCAATGGTGCGGGAGTTTGTCTCGGAAGAGAGGGACAAAAGAGAAGTCATTAATGGTTTATGAGGTGCGCATGTAGTGCAAGTGCACTCCAAACATTCCTTATTTTGTGCTTAGCATGCAAAGCACACATGAACCCCCCCTTTCCCTTAAATTCTTCTGTCTGGTAATTTGTAAGAATACGTAAATTGCTTGTCCCTAAGAAGATTTTAATTTTACAATCATACGTAAATTTTGTACAATGTTTTGTGGATTTGTTGTCCACTGCCATTGAACCTGGCAAATTTTGTGTTTGACCACTCATATAATATTTCAAAATATAAAATAAGATGTAGGTATCCATAATTTGTCACATATGTAAATATAAACCTTGGATTCATCCATAAGTATTTTATTTCAATTTTTCTTACCCAAGCCAGATCTAGTGTTTTTCTTTCCCTCTTTTGGACAATTTTCACTAAAAAAATATTCAGTTTAGAGATAAAAAATTATGTCGCTAAAATAAGAAAATAAGAAAAAGGATCACTAAAATTATTAAATTGGTGTCTATTTAATAATTTTTTTTTTCTAGTATTTTGATCTCTTTGAGTTATAAGTGATTTTTAAATATATATTTTTAATACAGGGTAATAGTTGGCATCCTTCGGTAATTAATAGCACTTCTTTTTTCCTCCAGTTTTTTAATTCAAATCTTTTAGATATTTATCTTCTTGTAGATAGAATTCAAAATAATGACTGAGTTTTTCTTAATTATATATGCAGTATTATGAAATATATATAGCACAGATATTTTCAGATCAGTCACATACTTTGAATGTTTTATACAGATGCTCCACGTTTTGTCACGTGTGTTAAGATGTGTCACATTAGTTGGCAGTGTGATTAAAATATTCTTTATAAGATTAGGGTGATCCAGTTTTGTAGATTAACGTTTGATTCAGATAGGCTCAGTTTAATTCTATTATAGTAATCTAAGTTTGTCTTGTCCTGGATTAGAGGGACAAATTTTTGGTACTCTTGCGAATGCGATATCAATTTCTTTGAGTTAGTACTCTTAATTTGACATTTTTATTACGTTATCTCAAAAAAAATATAAGAATAGGGGGACAAGTACCTTACATAGTAAAGTATCATGATTTTAATTAAAAGATAGGTTAAATCTTGCAATAAAAAATATTTAATATTATCAAGGAGTAAAAAAATTCATTAGAAGATATTGGATCAAGCCAAAAAATATGACATAAATGACTAATAAATAGTAATTAATTTGAGCTATTTAATTATATAGCACTTTAATTTCTAACAATATGCATAGAGTATAATAGAGATGTTAAAGTGGGTCAACCCGTCCCTCTGATTTGGCTCACTATAGAATTGGAAAAAAAGTGAATTAGCTCAGCTCAGCTCACATTAAATTTTGTTTAAAAAGATGAACTTGATTCGGCCCACCATGAGGAGGTGGACTAAATGGGTTTACAAGTTAAATAAGTTGGCTCGCAGCTCACTTAAAATAAAAAGAAAAAACAAAAAAAGAAGTGAATTTTGAGAGTTAAATAGTGAAATATGTCCAATTCTAAATAAGTTATTTTTCTTATTAATTTAAAGTGAGTCAACTTGGCTTACTCAAATTGAGCTTGTATAAGTTGGATTCAAAATAAAACACAATAAAAAATTTTAAATTTTTTTTAGTTAACCCAATTCAAACCTACTACAAGCCAAGGTAACCCATGGCTGACCACCCTTTCTTATACCTCTAGAGCACAATATCCATGGGTAGAAAGATTGTCCCTTTTATTTACCAGCTCGTAGAAAAGTTGTCCCTTAGTTAATACTAGAGCTTTAACGTGACTTTAAAAATTTCTTAACTTTTTAATTGTTGAAAAAAAAAGTTAAAATTTGTGTAATAAGAAACTTAGTTAACTATATATATTAGTATAAAATCTTATTTTTATTCTATATTTTATTATACAATTTTTTCTTCGAATACTTATTTTTTAATAATTAAAAAAATACATCTCATTAATTAATTGTTAGTGCAATTTGAGCGAGAATTTTTTTCTTTTTATTTCTCTCTCTACATAAATTAGTCATCAAATTACTTTTTATATCGGCTGAATTGATGTTTTTACATCGGTTAAATCAATATAAAAAGTAATTTTCTTCAATAGCGAAAACTAATTTACGTAACTTTATAAATTTTAGAGACTTATTTGAAGGTCCTAACAACTCAGGGACTAAGTTGAAAACACGTGACAATCTCAATGACCAATTTGACACTTTACTCATTTTTAAATATAAAACATTAAAAATAATAAAGCAAATCAACTTTTATATAATAAATTATTAAAAAATATTAACTACTATAAACTAAATAAAAAAATATAAGTTGTTATTTGTACAATAAAATAGCAAAATATAATATGTAACAGTAAAAACAAAATAAAGTATATCAATTATAATAATAAACAACTGTTAGAAATAAAAAACAAAACTTAATACGCGCATATTTTCTTAACATTAAAAACCAAATATACTATTAAATTTATCATTTATAATGTTACTAATTATAAACAAAATTAAAGAAATTAGCATCATCAAAAAACAAAAACAAAAACAGTAAAGAAATTAGAGTAGCGAGTTGGACTATCCCAATTCGGGTAATTAAAGTTCAAATCGGGCCAAAAGCTATGTTTCAATTTGAATTTTCACATTCTAACCCAACTTAACCCATACATCAAGCTAATTGGATCGACGTACTGAACTGGACCCGCTTCGACACTCCTGTTACACGGTGAAGAGAAACAAAGTCACCTAATGTTGGAAGTGTCAAGTGTTAAGGAGAAATTCAAGGTTAAATAAAAATAAATAAATAAATTATAAAAACTTATTTCTTTAATATCTTAAAGATTAGATTAGATGCGATATTTAATATACTTTTAAAATTTTTACTTGCAGCAGTGATATATGATATGAAAATAAATTAAGGGGTTTAACTGAGTTAATTGAGAGCCAGATACATGAGTATTATAAACTTCCTGACACATATTTGAGTCTTATCCATAAAACGAAAGTAATCAATACACTTAAATGGATAATACTATCCAATCAAAATCGTCGTCTACTTTCATATGTTTAATCTTTGTACAATACAGCATTTTCCTTTTACTTGACTCATTGAAAGATATCCTCCAAACATTTTTTAACTCCCCTCATTCCTGTCCTAACAGGAAAGACATTTTACCATCAAATCCTTAGGTGAATTAAGTTTTTGTGAGGGCTTGTAGAGTATATAATAGGCATTACTTGCCATATCCTTCCATGTCCGTGAAGTGATACTATGTCTGTTTCTTTTTATTTCTTTTTCCCTGTCTTTTAAGATTATTTTGTAGATATTAAAAAATATAATAAGTTTTTTGGTTATAATTTTTTTTTCAATTTCACAATAAATGCATCTGTAAAGTAATTAAAGATAAAGAAACAAATAAAAGTATAATTAATCATTTTTATTCAGTAATTTTTAGGGGGTTATTGTTAATTAATGGATGAGAATGGCCCAATATATAAATAATTAATTTTATATAATTTTATATATAAGGCTTTATAAACTCATTATATTTGAATATATTATCATAGTAAAATATAATTTTAGTTCTTAACTTTTAGAGTGATGTTATTTTAATTCGACTTATAAAAATTTACAAATAAATTTCTCATTTTTAATTTTATTATTTGATTTGATCTATTAAGCTGTTTAGATATATAATACTTATTAACAATCATAAAACGTTATCTAAATTATTTTGATGATCAAATTGAATAATAAAAATAAAAGTTCAGGATTAATTTATTTATTTCTAAAAGTCATGGATTAAAATGACAAATTAGAAATCAAAATGGTATTTTACTCCATAAGGTTTTATACAAACTATATAAATAATTTTTTTATTAGGATAATGATAGTAGTTTATTAGATTAGTTGTATGTAATTTTATTTTAGATACTTTTATGAAAGTGTTAATTGATCATGAAATATATGTATTATGACATGAAAAATGAAGAAAAAATATATAACTATTTAATATTTTGGTTAAATAATCTTGTAATTATTTTGTAAAATATTTAAAAACTAAATATGACTGTAAACTATGCCAAACCTGCTAACTTAAAACAGCACAGTAGCAAACACTTTTTTATTTTGTCTCATTTCCTGCTTTGAGAATTAATCACTCACAAAAACTTGTTACTTAATTTCCACGCGCATCTCATAATTTTTCACATATATGCATGGTTCATTTAATATGATACAGCCATAACATTGGGAGGCTCTTTCTTTAGACTTTACCCAATATGAACGTAAGTTTTATTCCAATCCATGAGCACCAAATAACTTGGTTGAATGGGTTGCCTTAATATATTAGAGTCAATAATTATGCTCTATGCACTTTTATTTCATACTAGTCCATATCCATTTGTTTGTACGATTTTAGCTTCGTATTACTTTGACAATCATAAATGATAAATCCAATCTCTTCGCTATGTAAGTAAATATTATATTCATCCTAGTAGCTAGAATGAGTCTGTAATTAGCTAGTTGCTTCGGTTGTTAATTCATTTTTGCTCTAGTTGTGTATTATATTACATGTAGGTCATTTAGATAAATATACCTTTGTCTCTCAATAATAGAACATTTCCATAGTTTAAATTCACGATCGTAGGACTGTTATTTCTCCGAAAGAATTAACAAGTAGTGACTCAACTTACGGGTATTGCATAACTTGACCGATTCATCCCCAAACCAACTATTTTTTCATAGGAAAAAAAAACATATTAATAAGGATTTGACCATTAATTATAAAACGTTAAAGTAGACATGTTTCTACCAAACTAATAATAATAATAATAGTAAGGATAATCCAAATAAACAGGCCAGCAACGTGCATGTTTCATAACGTACACAATTCATCATTAGATGACCAATTCTCCTTAGAAAGGAACAAGTAAGTTCATGAGATGGTTTAGGTATTCGCCGTATAGTACAGGATACATGCACACTCTATCATTATTATTATTATTATTACTTACAAATGTTGGTTGGTGATTGGACTTGGGGGTTTGGTTACATGTACACTCCCCTCTTCTCCAAATATCATTGTGGCATATGTACGAGAATCATCTAATCCAACAAAATGGTCATAGTCCCCAAGTGTACAACAGTTAACAAACACGTTGTTGTGCCTTCGAGGAAGCATCCTCGAATGAGAACGTGTCATGTGCGTATGTACTCTAAATGCCTCGAACCCACCTTCACCCCAAGTCAATCTCAAGTCAAGCCACAACAAATACCAATCTTTTTGTCCCCATCACAAAATTATTATTAACATCCCCATCTTAATGTGTACACACATACTTAGAGCTCTCGCATTATTTTTTATATGATGTAGTAGTAATCACTGAATGATCGCACCAATTAAAATAAATTAAAATTCTATAGTCTAAACTCTAAACCTCAAGGGCATCCAATAGCTATCAATAACGTGAAATTAGTAACGTACGTTTTGAAACACGGTATTTACACCATGTTAAAGATGACTACAATTTAAAACCTTGAGAATAGACCACGAAGAATAAGAATGTAAAATTCTCTAATTTTAGTATGGATGGACTAATTTTGATGACCGAATGAAGAAAAGAATGGCCCAAACGCGCAAAACCAGCTGATTTAGACATTACTAGACTCTAAAAACTCTGTAAATATACAAATAGGGTTTCTAGATTAAATATATTTTGAAATTGACATTTTCTTCATTGCTTATAAAGCAATTCATTTTTTTCAATGTGCATGGCAAACGACATTTTTTTACACTTTCATCGTTTATTTTTTTATAATTCGGTGGTCAGCAGGACACGTAGCCAGTGATCATATAATGGCTAAGAAAATTGGTCGGTCAACTTCTACCAACGGTGCTGCTTATATTTAATTCTAACGTTCACATTAGTTTTCACGAGAAATTTATGTGAAATAATTTATTTATTTTTTAAAACTTGTTTGAAATAATTTATTTATTTTTTAAAACTTGTTTGAAATAATTTAATTTTCCTTATAGAGTAATATAATAAAGTTCGTGGACCTTGTGCCAGTCTCACCTGAACCAAGCAACAACTCAATTCCCACTACTATTCCAGTTCCACCGTTACAGGCTTTACCCTACTCAATGTCAAGGATTTTAGAGACGAAAAATAGTATTGGAAATTGGAGAACCATTTGCAAATAGTACAGTTATAAATTAGACAAAATTAACAGAAATACAACAAATGTAAAACGTACTTTTCACATGTATGAAGTGTTCATTTTATAAGTTAAATTATGGAAAAAAAAAAAAAAAACAATCAATCAATTAGTTCTTTTCGTCTCTTAAAAGTGACCTAAGTATCTCCATGGATAAAGAAGTGAGCAACATTTTTTGTGTGTGTATATCATATTTTATCCCCTTTAGAGCATCTGAAATTTTTTATATGCACGAATTAAGCTCGTGTTGCTCATACCAATTATTACAATAATATTTTGGAATAAACTATAAACTACTTTATATAAAATATGAACATAATTACTCAAGGAGTTCAGCTTATTTGGTTGAATATAATAATATATGAATTGTTGTAATATCTAACAACTGCATTTCATTCTTACAGATTAAAAAAAAAAACCACTAAGACAATCCATTCAAATTATATGTTGTTCTCTTTAGAAGAAAGCAGCGAGGATGAATTTCAATAGAGTCCTTGTTAATGGGATCATATTCACCTTATAGAAGAGTGGGTTGGAAGTAACACTCCCATTTTTTGAGAGAATACACGATGGTGGAACTTGGAATCAACATAGGTAAAAAATGGAGGCCCAAAACTATTTATAGGGATAAAAAAATCATTCCATATTTCCATGCAATAATGCAAGCCAAGGGCAACTTGAATAAGCTGTCAACTTATGAATTAATACCTAAACGTTTGATCAAGCAGTCAAAGTCAGACAGAAGGCTAAATTTGGTCGATTGATGATAAATTTTGTAAAAATAATCCGTTGATTGAATTCATCAACTTTGCATTATGTATTTCAAGAAGGGAAAATGTAAACTATCACAAATTAGATAACTTGCATGTAAAAAATAAATGAATAACCATAACAATAAAAATGTATGCTTACTACATAAGTCATTCTATAAAAAGAATTACTAAATGTTATTGTTAATCTCCTTCCCCTATGCGGGTACAAAAAATTTCCAATAATGTCGTTAGGTTTATATATACAGAAAAGAATTGGTTACTCAATCATCAGGCACCACCAAGGTTCAAAATCAGGAACTGCGATGCAATCTTGACCTCAATGCGATCTGAACTGCAATCTAAAACCTCATGCACTACCTCCTCCTGTTGTACTAATGAAAATTTAAACATAGTGCTCTAATTTGATTAGCATAACACTTGTATCGTCCAAAGAGCCGCGCGAAACAGACAAATCTACAAGCATTTTACAAGCCAGCAATGGTTGTGATTTGTTGTTCCCTACAAAAAATGAACGAGCAATATCTACTGCTTCCTGATTACTAACCTGAAACAATGACAAGAGAGAAACTTGTTCAGTTAATCAATCCAATACATGAGTGTAACAGTATTCAACAATACATTTCAGAAAGAAAGTATTAACGTTGAAGTTAAATGGTTAAGTCCTATACCTTATCCCATAATCCATCTGAAGCTAAGATTAACAAGTCATGTTCAGGTTCAATTCTGAGAACCTTGGTCTCAGGTTCTGCTGTCACCCATTGTTTGAGGTGTCTATCTCCAATTCCCCTAGACACCGCCAGAGAACCCTGGATCCTCCAAACACCACGGCATAAATCAACATAGCCACCCTAAGAGACATATTTCAATGCTTAAGTTAATAACCAACAAATCCAAATTCAAACATTTTGATGAGGTTTCAATAACCACAGAAAATATGAAGTACTAAAACACTCAGAAGCTTACCAGGTTCTCAATTCTGTCCCTTTCGTCTTCCCTTGAAGGCCTGTGATCAGATGTTAGGGCCTCAGCAACACCCCCTCGGCTAATTACTGCACGACAATCACCAGCATTGGACACCACAAGGTTACCATTCCTAATCATTGCTGTCACACAGCAAGAGCCGCCATGGAGATCTTCCTTTAAGAAATCAGAATCAGTGTTTAGGTAACCTTGCTTCACAGCCTCCTCAACATTGTCATCTTGTCTCCCAATAACTTCATCCAAGACATTCTTTTCTAAGTTATTTGCAGCAAATTCAGCAGCCTTTGCACCTCCGTGGCCATCAAATATGCCAAAAAAAGCCTGCCAAAATCACAAAACATATTTTTCTCCTCATTAGATTTCATTCCACTTAAATCCATTTAGCTCATTAAACATAAGCAGCAAGAGCATATTTATCAATTCTCAATTTATATCACACTCATTATAATCTTTCCCTAATTTCTCAGCTTCAACTATTTAATCCAACCTAGACCCAAATATCATTATCCCAAACATTAATCACTGAGACAACTTAACTTCAAAACAATAACTCAAACATAGAATTAAAAGGCTTTTATCACTTGTTAACTTTACAAACACTAGATCATACAAAACAAAGTAAATTAATCACAACTTTCCATACTCATCTACCTATAAATTCATATTCATAAAATTGACAAAACCACCCATAAAAACACTCAAAATCATTAAAATTCTTTATCAATAGAATTCAATCAGACCCATATCAAACCCAGACAGAAAGTTTCAATCTTTCCACGATCCCACTTCCTAGAAACACCCTATAATAATATCCAACCCCCAAAAATCATTTTTTTTAATTAAAAAAAGAAGAAGATATTTTTTCATACCAGTTTTTGTTCTCCACGAAGATTATCCCCAGCAGAGTAACGATCCTCCATATGCTCCCTCCTCCCTCTCTTGCAGTAAACCGAAAACCCCTCTCCCTCAGCCTCAACGACATCACGCGGCGCCGCGGATGGCGTGGCCGGAACCCCAAAGGTGAGAGAAGAAACCGGTATGTCAAGCCTCGCAGGTCGCTTCCTCTTCAAAACGGCACCGTTGGGAGACGTAGAAGAAGCAGCAGAAGCAGCGAAGGCAGTAGGAGGCTTGAGAAGACGAAGCCGAAAGGGAGAAGAAGGAGAAGAACAAGAAGAAGCGGCAGCAGCAGAAGGCGAAGAACAAGAAGAACAAGACGACGCCGTTGAAGAGTTGGAGGGTTTGAGATGAGACAGAGAGAGCGAAAGAGATTCAGGCGAAGACGAAATGATTGATGGCTTGGAGCAGAAGAGAGAAGAAGAAGGAGAGAACACCGGCGAATTAGAAACCGCGACGGAGCAAGACATGTTGAGTCAAAATTCAAACGTTGGAATGGGTCTGTTGTTGTTGTGTTGTTGTTGTT
>JBBMKG010681517.1:0-11508 GCA_037834515.1 Lespedeza cuneata | reverse complement strand
AACCTAACAAATCCATATCTCTGTCCCCAACTGTTTCTCTTGTTTGCTATGAATACCTCACACACCCTACCCATTCTCTGAAATATCCTCCACATTTCCTTCTCCCCATGATTCTCTGGAAAATGGGAGAAGAAAAATGTTGTTGCTCCCCTAATTTCACCACCATAGAATGTTGTCCGTCGACCTCCCCATCTCTCACTACCTTTCTCTCTCCCCATCACTCTTGCTGATTTCTTTATGATGTTTGATGTAAAAAGCAACTAGTTATTGTTTAGACTGTAAACTTGGAACAGTAGAAAGATCTATGTTGCTTATGACATTTTGGTAAGAGTTAAATTGAACTCTAGAATGTCACTTGGTAAATGTATTGAAAATTTATTGTATGGTACAAACATTAGTCGAGCTCCTAGCGTCGAGAAAACATTTGTGTAATGTTGTAATTTGGAATATACTTATACTACATCCGCATCTTCTTAATTTGTTGCTCTTAATTATATTTAAAATTACTCATACACATACAAAACTTATATCTTATGTTGTACATGTCGTTTTCATGTTGGCTTCCTTTAGTTGTAGTTCAAATGATTCTTTATTCTGTAGTTTAGGTTAAATTACATTTGCACATTCCATATACATGACTCATTATGCTTGTGATGCTATGTATGACACCTATCCAAGCTCTTTCTCTTATGTATAGACCCATAGTCTACATAATATATCAATTTAATATATAAAGATTATGATCATTTATAGTTACGTGGATCAATTCAAATAAAATCTATAAGATGTTCTTAATAAGTTCATTTATGTTATCTAGTGTTTGCGTTGCTTATTGAGGTAGGTTTCTCATAATTGACAACATCTTACGTACAATCATGTCTCATATAGTCATATGTTATATCAATGCTTTTTAGTCTATCTCCTCATTTGTTGTAACCCTTTTTTCTTCATTTATAGATTCTTTTATGATGTTTGATGTAAAAAAACAACTAATTACTATTTCGACTCTAAACTTAGAATAGTAGGAAAATGTTTGTTGCTTATGACATTTTGGTAAGAGTTTGCTTGAACTCTGGGTACCTCATTTATATGGTAAATCTATTGAAATTTTATTATATGACATTTTTACAATTCGAGCTTTAGGCATCTGAAACAAGATTACATACAATTTTAGTTTAGAATAGCTATACTGCATATGCATCCTTTGGAAGCCTATCCTTTATGTTTATTTCATTCTATAATACAAAAATCATGTCCAGCCTTACATTTTACCTAGGCAAAACTTTCTAGAAATAAATCATTCTTCGTTATTGCTTTTTATTAAATCTAATCCCTATGATGGTTGTTTTGTGAAATTTTCTTTTTAGCAACCTTGTAGATTTAGTTTGACTTAGTCAATACAAAGAAAATTAAAAAAATTATAAATATGTGATAAAAAGTATATGTACTAATAGTACTATCCAATTACACAAACCATCATATATATTAAATTTGTTCATCATAAATCATATGATACTTAATTTTTATTTAATTGTCATTATTAAATGTTTTAAACCGATAATGCATATTCATCAAAATCTTTATATGTTACATCTTTTGTCTCAAGCTGCTTTATATTCCAAAAACAGCTGCTTTTGGAATGTCTTTTGTCCCCATCATATATATTATTAAATGTCTTATATTTTGGTTGATGTCTAATTTGTAGGCAGGTTCCCTAGCTATAAATCATTGTATATATGCTTATAGTACTAGTGTTCCCAAGCTTTTAAAGTTCCTTAGCAAAAGCTACCTTAACATAAAATTCCAACTTTCTAACTTGACATTTATTGTGAAATGTTTATAATAATGATGAACAAATTTTATCAGAGTCACTTTCTTAACCATTAATAGGCCAACTTTATTACTGTTTATGTAAAGAGAGAGATCGGTCTAAAGAGAGAAAGCACAAAGGGGGAGGGATGAAGTTGAGTGAAAAAGAAAAAAGAAGACACCGGGAGAGGGTAAGCGTGATGGGAGGGATAATTTAGAGTTTGAAGTTTGATGTCCACATCAAGATAATTCACATTGACGCAACGAATATCTATCATTTCAGCCAATAATAAGCTCATAATTTCTTTGATTGAAGTAGCTTCAGTCGAAATCCCAATAAAACATGGTTTGTCTATTTAAATTTAGTTTATGTGTACGTTTCATGACGAATTCTAGATTATATGTCTAGAGCCTAAAAATATATGAATTAAACTAACTACGTGCCTAGATTATGTGTGAATTTTTTGTTTAATAATCAATTGTTGCATTTCATTTTCTTTCAAATTTATCATAATAAAATCATGAGGTTTTTGTGGTAAATAAAAAAATAGTAAATTATATGTAGCTGTTTGTCTGTTTTTGGATTGTATAAAAGAACATTTGTACGTATGCAATAAATTACTAAAAAAATATGAAAAAAATTTTATGAGTAAAAAAAGTATATCAAAAAATGGTTTTGGTATATACTTGGTACATATCTACGATCGAGTACCTAACAAATACTAGATACGAGTAAGTACTGAATACATGTATGACATAATTTTAAAAATATCCATACTTCATAGATGGATATAATATGTGTGGTTGTGATGACTAATAACTATCATTACATACATATTTTTAGACTAGGTTCTAGAAGAAAGAGACACAAACTGGTAGTACGTACTCATTATAAAGACAATAGCGATATATCTAAACTTTTTTACACCTTTATATTCATAGATTTAACTCATTAATAAATTTAGGCAATTAAGTATACCCTACTAAATTAAAAATATACCTCCCTTTTTCTTTTTCTTTTTAATAGTCTTTTCAAAATACCATTTCTTTGTAAAACCGTTTGCCCCCTTTCTCTCTGGCACACTCATTCCTCCTCAACTCACCCCTTTCCTGTGCTATAAACGAGAGCACTCTCACGGTCTAACCCACTAGATAACAAAAATCACATCATACCAACAATAAAAAATGTCAATAATTAAAGATCGAGTATAAGGCGTTATGAAAAACCAAAACCTAAGCATTAGCAATTCATGCATGGTAAGATTGAAAAAGATTAATTTGGATTTGCAATAAAACAAAAACAAAATGGTGATACTAATGGCTAATGATAAACAAATGTAGCACTTAAATTTGGATTAAAATATCAAAAACAACCGCACATGTATGAGTAATAGAACTAGTTAGAGTATCAATAATTCTAATCTTTGTATCATTATGAGCAAAATAATTAGTACCTCCCTATGAGGTTTTTGGGGGTTGGGGGTTGGGTGGAAGTGGCAAATAATAGAGAAAAGGGGTGAAATGTTCTAGAATGAAAGTGAAAAGAAAAGAGAAGGAGAGGTATATTATTAATTTCGAGTAGGAATTTACTTACTCCAAAAAAAAAATTTAAAATATTTAATTAAGAGTGAAAATAAATAGTAAGTATTTTAATTTATTTTTGAAGAAAGTAAATCTTTTTATAAATTTAAAAGAAATAATGAAATATAACATAATTTTATACGATCATTCAATTATAAATTTTGATTTAAATACTTTTTAAGATAATTATTAAAAATTAATAAATTTACCTTAAATAAAAGGTTCTGGTCGAATAAAAGTATAAAATTTGTTATAATGAGTGCATAACTTTTTTTTTCTCAAGGTATATTAGTATATAACTTTAAATTTATGACATGTTATCCAGTGGTCAGTAGTATGTATGAAATCTCACGAAGTCTAAGTATATAACAATTTTGGGGTCAAAATTTTCAAAAAAGAAAATCAGACATGACCCGTAAAAAAAAGTTCTAGTGAATTGACTTTACTGTCAACACAGACCGTAATTGTAAAATATGTTTTTATCGTTGAATTTGCCAAATATATATTAGTAATAGGACATTAATGAAAGGTGAAAGGTTTGGTTTTTGTCCAGGAAGACTTATCGATGTTGAGTCGTTGGTGGCAATTCACCACCAAACACCACCATCACGTGCTTACCTTCAAGTTACATTGTTACATACAATACACGGACGAAACAGCTTTTTGCACTGTAAGTAACTGAAACACTAATATTATTTAAGGAGCTTCTGTCATAAGGGAGGACTAAAAAACTGGCCCTGGTGTAAGTTTCATATCCTTTGAAGTGTGAGATAGTGAAAACATGGCCAGCATCAAGCCAATCGGAAAGATGGCATGTGTGATTGGTGGCAGTGGATTTATGGCCTCTTTGTTGATCAAGCAATTGCTTGAAAAGGGTTATGCTGTTAATACCACCGTTAGAGACCCAGGTTTCTCTCTATGAAATATAATTGTTTATTTATTTTGTTGATGAAAAATTGATTATTTATTTCAAGGGCACCACACTTATTTATTTATTTATTTTTTATGCTGGGCACACACTTATATAATGTTTGGTTGAAGGTTGGAAAAAGAGGTTTTATAATTTTTAGGGGAAAATAAAGAATTTGTGATTGTGGTCAAAATTTAATTACATATCACGTAGAAATTAACTGGATTTTAGTTGTCGGAGACCATATATTCATGTCATTTGAAGGTACACACCTTTTCTTATAAATTAGGAGTACATAAGGTGTCCTTTTATTAAAATAATTTTCTTTTTTATTTAATAAGATGCCCACATTCTTTGTCTTCCCCTTCCATGTGAGAACAACAGAACAGACAGTCATTGAACTTGTGTTGGTGTCACTTAAGTACTCAAGTCACAAATTCATTGAACTTGTATATGGATGGTACCTCTTGTACCTTTTTACTTAATATATACTATTTTTGCTGACCAAAAAAACAAAAAAAAGTCAGAAATTCATTGGCAAAAAATATTTAATTTTGCTGGTATAAAATTTTACCTCTCATTTTAACCGAAAGACAAATTTGCATATGTATCAATATCAATTGCGTTTTTTTTCCTCATGTATAATATACTGTCTATAGTTTTTTTCATAGCTTTTCTTGCTTATACCAACAAAAACACAATCCCTCCGAAGAATGTAAACAAAACCTTGGTAAAGTACTTGAAAACTAGTTGGTTAGCCCATAACAAGAAGTACTAGGCTGATATTCTTTCTGAAGTTGTGTTGAAGAATATAGAATCCAAATAAGATTTTATTATGAACACAAGTTCTTATGTTGGTGTTTTGTGCAGATAATATTAAAAAAATATCTCACCTTTTGGCACTGCGAAGTTTGGGGGAATTGAACATATTTGGAGCAGATTTAACAGGTGAAAAAGATTTTGATGCCCCTATAGCTGGCTGTGAACTTGTCTTCCAGCTTGCCACACCTGTGAATTTTGCTTCTGAAGATCCTGAGGTATATTACATACTGAACTAGAAACTGCATTATAAAATTAACAGCCAAATTAAATGCTTTTACACATACCTGTGAGTGTGTGTTGAAGAAAAATACTAATGAGGAAATTCTTTTGCAACTACTATTCAGAATGACATGATCAAGCCTGCAATATCAGGCGTGTTGAATGTGTTGAAAGCATGTGTGCGAGCAAAAGGAGTCAAACGAGTCATCTTAACATCTTCAGCAGCTGCAGTAACCATAAATGATGCCAAGGGGACTGGTCTGGTTATGGATGAAAGCAGCTGGACTGATGTTGAGTTCTTGAAAACTGCAAAGCCACCCACTTGGGTAAAAGCCTTATTTTGTGCATGTTTGAGTCCGAGTTGGCAAAGTTGTGGTTAAATTGTTGTTAAAGTTTAGTGAGTATGAATATATGATTTTATTCTAAAAACAACTTATTGTATGTTTGGATTGGCAGTGAATTCAATTCACCGTGATTTTTAGAAGCTACAGATAGTAGCTTTTGGCATTGTAGACGCGCGTCAAGTCATATTGGACGCGGAACCAAACATGCTATTAGTAATAAAACTCAATTTAAAAGATTTGAGCCAAGACAACAGTTACTTCGACTCAATTTATTTAGGATTCAAAATCAATTCTTCAAAGTAAGACTAAACATGCGAAGATTTACTTAAAATCACTTGTATTTCAACGTGATTGTGGATGATGCAACATAAATCCAAACACGCACTTAGAAGTTAGGACGGGGAAGAGGAATAGCTCTTCGCACCACCTTGCTTCATTGCCATTCTTAGATGGAAAAGATTACTATTCATTGGATAGATTCTGAAGTAGAATGTTCATCCAAATATGCAGGGGTACCCTGTCTCCAAAACACTAGCAGAGAAAGCAGCATGGAAATTTGCTGAAGAAAATGACATTGATCTCATCACTGTGATACCTTCTCTCACAACTGGTCCTTCTATCACTCCAGATATCCCTTCAAGTGTTGGCCTCGCCACGTCCCTTATAACAGGTTCAAAACTGCAAAATCTACTGGTTTAAGGACGTTTTAGACTTGTCAAATTATTCTATTTTTTTAAGGACCATAGTGAGTGGCCGTTATATGTTCCAATGGCATTTTTCTTTGTACCTTGCAGGCAATGATTTCCTCATAAATGCCTTGAAAGGAATGCAGCTTCTGTCCGGTTCAATATCCATCACTCATGTGGAGGATATTTGCCGAGCACATGTATTCGTGGCGGAGAAAGAATCGGCTTCTGGTCGATACATTTGCTGTGCTCACAATACTAGTGTTCCTGAGCTTGCAAAGTTTCTTAGCAAACGTTACCCTCAGTATAAAATTCCAACTGAGTAAGTTTCTATCCTTACATTTGGTGTGAAATGTTTAATGAGAGGTCCTTTCCTTTTTTATTCAAGGAATGCCTTTCCTTAGTTGTAGATAAATTCTTTGGTCCTAGAATAAGTCCAAAGAAATAAGAAGCCATTATTTCACTTGTTTGGCTTTCTATTTTTGTAGTGATTCTTTGGTGAAGATGACTTCATATTGCTCTTATGTTTTGAACGAATTTCATTTTTATTTAAGGAAAATATCATTTTGGAATTGCAGGTTCGATGATTGCCCCTCAAAGTCAAAGTTAATAATCTCTTCTGCAAAGCTTATCGATGAAGGATTCAATTTCAAGTATGGAATTGAAGAAATTTATGATCAGACTGTGGAGTACTTGAAGAGCAAAGGGGTCCTAAATATCTGAATTTTGAAAATTCTAATGCTCTAGCAAACTCTTTGCTTGTTATGGAGTTGCAGTTTAAGAATAATTAATCAAGGGGTATAATAGGTTCATGTCTATCAATCCACTACTGTATTACCACCTCATTAAATTTCAAACTATGATAAGAGAGCTCAATCACTTTATTGAGTTTGGATTTGGATCATTTGATTATGCATGTTGTTCAAATTTTCAGTCCATGTTCTCATTACAAGCACAGAAAATAAGTACTTGAATAATCACACCTGTTAATCAAGACACCAAAAATTAACTTGCTTTGCAATTGGAATTAGTTCAAATACAATATCAATTCAATTTTATTAAAAGTGGTCGCGCTTGAACCGGGAGATTTGGTTTCTACATCTTTAATTTTTAACACACAATTACTAACAAAATGTAGAAGTACACAGTAAGGATAATATAATAATAGTAATTTAAAGTATCAACCATCTCATGTAAACTATAAATATTAGACAAAATAATCCTAAAATTTCTTGGAAAGCAGATACTAAAAAATTGTAAAACAGTCTTCCTCTTCAGATAAAACAAATACGGGCTGAAATGAAACTTTCTTCTTTCAATCAGACGATGGAATCGCTTTTTGGTGCAGGTAAATATTATTCGTAGAAATTAATGTTTACACCTAAATGATTATTTTATTATTATTATTTCTACCTATTATTCTAAAAGAAAATTATGAATGAATAGTTCTTTTAGTTCCCGAATTAAGTAAATATTTTATTTTATTCCTTAAGAATAAAAAATTATAAAATAATCCCTGAATTGTTTATATTCTATCATTTATGTTGATTTTTTTTTTTGGGATGTCTATTAATTGTGATTGTGCTGGTGCAAGTGACGTGACAATTAATAGTATCTCGTGTGTCCATTAATGTATTTATTTATTTTATCTTATTTCAAATCTTTTTTCTTATTAATTTGATCTATTTTTTCAAATTAAAAAGAAAAAATATATGATTAAAAAAATAAACTAATATATAACTAGACACATAAAGTAATACTTAATATATCATGTCGATTAAGCTAACACAGTTAGGTACGAGCTGCCATATTTAGGTTAGAAACATAACGTAAATAACAAAATATCAATTTAGTAATATTTTATAATTTTTCTCCTTTTAAAGATTAAAGTGAAAGTATTTACCTAATTTAGGGCTAAAATATGATTTACTCAAAAATCTAAATGCTTAAATTTTTTTCTATGGCATTGCAAGTTTGCATGTTTAATGCTTACATAAATTAACTACACCTAACGTGTGTCTGGACACACATCATTGTCACACATTTCTTGAACAAACGTCAAACACGCGGAATCAACACAGAAACTATTAATAGTAGCTAGCCATTAATAGTAGCTTCTAGCTTCTATTGTGACGTTCAAATGCACAACCAAATATACAGGTACTTAATACTTAATATAAGTATAGGAAAATTATTAAAAAAAAAAAGAGAGAGAGAGCATTATAAGGGATAGAATTTGATTTCGATTGACTCTGCTTAAAAATTAGAACAAACACCGAACCGAATTTTTTTTCAATAATTTCTAACAATTTTATTAATTTTCGTATTTTTTTAGACTGGTACAGCAATTTAAAATGGAATTCTAACACTCCTACTAGGTTAAATAAACCATGTAAGTACTCAAGCCTGTTTTGTAACAATATAAATCATTGAATGTGAAAAGAAAACATGCAAGAAAACAATCACTCATATTGGTAAATTACTCTAAGCATTTAACTTTCTTACAAATGATTATACTGTCACAGGGATAGGCTCGAAATGGATGAAAAAGTCACATATTTTCACATGTTCACAAACCCTGAAGTTTACTAAACATACTTATTTCTACTCATTAAACTTGTATGTAGGATTCCCATAAAAAATGCATGATATTATACAACATCTATTTCATAATTCCAGTATGGTAAAGTTAAACGTTAACGTAAACAAAATAGAAATCAGATGTTTACACATCCAAAAGCACTAGCAGATTCACAAAGATTATGGGATATGGAATCATGGATTTCATAATTCAACTATGGTGAAGAAGCTAAATCCTCAAGTAAACAAAATAGAAAGCAGATATTTACAAATCCAAAAACACTAGGAGAGTCACAAAGATCATCGGCTATGCAATCTGCGCAGCATCTCTGAACTCTCAATTGATGAAAACTCGCGAATTTCTAGCTGGTCCACTTCAATGGACACTTCCTTTAATTCAGCAGGAGACGTTCGGCTATGATTTTTACTATGCCCCTTACAAAGCTGAGATAATGCTTGAACAATGTCGTACATCGGAGGTCGGCTTTTAGAGACTTCATTAACACATTTGAATGCAAGTGAAGCAATGACATTAAGCTTATGCACGTCATAATTTCCATTCAATTGCGAGTCAACAATTTCTTCCCATCCAACCTTATCCTCACCTTCCATAGCTGCCTAAAAAAACCAGAAAGAAATACTGTGTCAATCCTAAGTACTTATATTTTCAAATGCATCAAGATGCACACGTGCACCACACTCCACAGCACAAGCACACATGCAGATACTGTTCTTACTAGTTTCACATATTCCATAAGCCCTTGCTGTGGATTCCTGCCAGTGATAAGTTCAAACAGTAGCACACCAAAACTATAGACATCACTTTTCTTAGAGAAGGTTCTTGTAGACAAATACTCCGGATCAACATATCCGAAAGTTCCCCTGACATTTGATGTGCGAGGTTTGATCATCTCTGGTCTGGAAAGCCCAAAGTCAGTAACCTGCTCAGTCAAATATAGATGTTAAATGTTATAGAAAAAGAAAGGTTTTAAGCTTCAATAAGAACAGAAACAACTGAAGGAATATAACGAAAAAGGAAAACTGTGGCATTGTCTTTACAAAAATAAGGTATCATTGTCAGAAAAGCTTCCTTTGAATGAAGAAAAATATGACAGTTTCCTGACAACATTTTAAGTATCATCAGCATCCCTCTTCATATTTGTGCAAACGAGATGTGAAAAGGTTACCTTGGCTCTCATAGACTGGTCCAACAGTATGTTGCAAGATTTGATGTCACGGTGCACAACAGGTGGAGAAGCCTGCAATAGTTGCTTCGAAAAAATAAGAAGAAACCAGAACTGAACTTCTTCCATTCCATGTGTAAGTTTAGCAGTTTAATGTGTTAGATTTGAGTATGTTACCCCATAATGTAGATATTCCAGTCCTCTTGCAACATCTAGTGCTATGCTAAGCCTCAAATCCCAGATCAATGGCTCATGATTTTTTCCTAAATCAGCAATATAAAGAAAGGTGAGTAAATAGAGAACAGGAAGAGATCAAGTAAAAAGTTCGATAAGCAAAATGATAAGTTAACTCTGTCAAAGTTGGTGGAAAGCAGACCAATATAGAACCAGATTAATTTTATCACCTCATATATGTGGTTTTAATTTCATCAGTAAAAATTACACAGTGGTTTTAAGCTATAATAAAGGGGAAAAAACAAAGGAAACTGCATCAAGAACAGAAGGACATCACATACTATATAAGAATGGCATTGCACTACCAAGAAAGTAATTATAAAGTTAAAAGTAAGAGGATAATCAAATGTTCTATTTTTCCAAAAGATAAAAGTCAAAACAACTCAGATTTTTGCATTATTGAGTTAGATACGTTCACTGATATATTATTGACACAAGACAATGCAAATATAGATGCTTCCCCTAATTTAAACAAAATATTCAGGTCAAACTTTTTTTAGCGAACAAAGAATGAAGCCATTAGACACTGAGAACATCTACTCCATTTGGAAATATACAAACCAACTTTGCCTACCAGTATAAAATGACAAGAAAAAAGTTGATCTCTTTCTAACCATACAAATGGGAAGCAAGATTGCCATTGATCATGTAAGTGGAAAGAAGCATATGTTGTCCTCTTTCTGCCACATAGCCAACCAAATCCACAAGGTTTTTGTGATGTAATCTTCCAAGTAATAAAACCTTCTAACAGGAAAGGAAAAAGTATTAATCGTCTTACCATCCAAAATCATCGGACAATTTGTGAAGTACTGGAAAAGATAGATGTAAAGTGAGAGTATCTTATGGCAAATTAAAGGGAATTAGCAGTAGAGTAACTGAGTAACAGTAAGCTCTCACTATTATTGCTACAAGAAAATAAGGTACAAGAACTAGTACAGGACATAGCATTGCATTAATGTGTGTGAAAAATTGTAGTCTTGTACATATTACACCCTATATTAACACATTGTAAGTCTGGAAGTTTTTTACCAGTTTAAAATTCAGAGGATTTGAAAGGGAAAAAAATGAAGATAACAGTATAATTACATACCAAGAAGTAAGAAATATGTTTGAAATTTATACAGGGACATTTTTTTTTT
>JBBMKG010681516.1:0-11506 GCA_037834515.1 Lespedeza cuneata | reverse complement strand
GAGAGTGGTAGCAACTGCACGTTGCAGTTTTAGGTGATTGTGTATATTGCCTGTATGTTTAGATGAAGTATGAAAGAAGTGATGGATTGTGTTGAGGGATCCTAGGAGTCCCTTGACAACAATCAGAGGTGTCAATTCAGAGGCACCGTGAGGTTTACGATGACATCGCTGGTACATCCTGATATTCTACTGAGGGTCATAGAGGCGTTGATAGAGTGGGAGCAACCTACCCCTGCATAGTGTGTGAGAGTTACACCCGTACCTGTTGTGGAGATACCCTTAGATAAGGAGGAGGACCCAGAGGAGGATCCTGAGGAGGACAAGGAGCCTGCACCGGCACCCGCATCGGAGTCGTCTGTGGACGGAGGACCAGGATGGTTGGTTGAGAGTGGCAGTGAGTCTAGCCACGAGTGGATACTGGAGTGAATGGCCGAATGCTACCGGTAAGAGAGAGCCGATAAGACTTCAAAGCCCTCACCAGTCGTGGTTCATTTTTCCGCTTCTGCTTCTCCTTTGTCTGAGAGGTGAGTGGTGCCAGAGTTTGATGGAGCTGGGCCATCTGGTACAGTTGTGATAGTGATACCTTCTGACTCTAGCTTAGAGGAGGATTTCGATAGTTCTGATTCGCAAACCTCTCTGAGGGGAGATGATCAGTAGTTACCACTATCTAGCCGTATTGGTGTTGGGAGGGTAGTGTTAGAGATGCCTAGATGATAGGTTTGCCCTTGTATTTTATTTTAAGTAGGTAAACATGATGTATAGGCATTATTTTTGAGATGTATGTATTGTGGCCTAAGCCACTAGCTTCTAGTACTATTGCCTCGATACTTGTGTATTATTTTGGATACTCCTAGATACTTTGTACAACTTATATATTTTGTTTTATATATATATATATATATATATATATATATATATGAAATGTTTTTATTGTCAACTCGTATGGTACAAAGATTGGTGATTATCTTTTGGAAAGGAAAAAGGGGTTTGAGAACACACATGTGGTGCCAAATGAATTGTATAATTTCAGATTTTGATTTCTTTTAATTTCACAACTTTGCTGTGATGTCGTAAATTAGTAACTGGTTGTTTGAGGAAAAAGCGAAAAATTTACCCACGTTTTGTATATTATTATTATACTTAATTATGGAAAGATTTAAAGTATGATAAACCAGTTATTAATTTAGGGACGCCACAGCTATAGTACTAAAATAATTCATATCATACTCCTAAGAAAGACTCGAACGACCTTCAACAAATAGTACATGTACCCGAAATCGACATAGGTGAGTTGTAAAGAATAGCTAAGGCGCAAGATGATAACTATCGTTAAAGAACTCGGCAAAATAACCCCATAACTTTGGTAGTTATGTAGAAAGATAAGAATATAGTTATTTTTAATTTTAATTGAAAAAGTATATATGAGAAAATGAAAATTACAAAAGCAATAGGAGAAGGTGAGAGTGTAATTTAATATTCCATCAAAAGAGAGAATATTTAAATAACAATATAGTTTAAAAAAATTTATCATATTTTTGTTTTTCTAATTAAAAATTTGGATTACTTTTGATATTCAAAGTGATTTAAATTAGTAGATATCAAACTTTATCTAAACTATTGTGATAATTAAAATGTAGGTTCAAGGTTGATGTTCATAGTCCATGAGTGAAATAAAATTGATCTATTTTGTGTTTAAAATATACTACACCAAAAGATAAATAATGAGTCTTTGATGCAAAATTGAAATGAGAACGATGAAATCATACGAAACATAATTTATCACTCAAGGTTTTATACAAAGACCTAACATTGTGTTTGAAAAAGCATATTTACAAATAAATTGTAGTTATAATTTTTTATGATTATCTTGATAGTAAGATTTGTATGAAGCTCCCTAAAGGATTTAATTTATCCAATAGTACAAGTTCATGAGAAGATTTCTAAAAATAAATTGAATAAGTCTCTTTATGGACTAAAACAATCAAGATGCATCTACTTGAGTATTCGCAAAAAGAAGAAAATAATAATGATTTCATTTCTTCATGTATTTTTATAAAAATGTCTTGAAATGGATTGACTATAATCGTTGTTTATGTAAATCACATAAATATCTTTGGAACTCCTAAAGAGCTCCCAAAAGTCATAGATTGCTTAAAGAAATAGTTTGAAATAAAAGACTTGGAAAAGATGAAGTTTTGCTTTGGATTACAAATAGAATATTTTTAAAATAGAATTTTTGTACATTAAGGTGCTTATATATCAATGCTCCTTAAAATATTTTATATGGATAAATCACATATGTTATGCACTTCGATGATTGTAAGGTCTTTAGATGTGAACAAAGATTATATTAGACCTAAAGAAAATGATGAAGAACTATTTGGTCATGAAGTACCATATCTTAGCCCTATAGGAATACTAATATATCTTGCTAATTATACACGACCTAGTATATCATGTTAGGGTTTCATGGCCAAAATTTAAAATTTTTACTAAAGCCATGAGTGGAAAACAACCTCGTTCTCAAGATCTCTCAGTACCATGAATCACATAGGGTTAGAACTATTACCTTTGTAGCGTGTTTTAACTATCTCTAGATGAACAATGGTTGTGGGAAAGTTTGGTTCTAACCACTAGGCACCGAAGTATACGGGTCCTCAAAGGTATCCACGTGAGCTGCTTTGGAGCAGCATCGGTACTAGCCATCATGAAGTGGATGTTTATGGTTTAGGGTTAGAGCGTGTATTGCTTGAGTCAAACTCAAGCTAGGGTTTGTCGTTAGACGACAACAATTGACAAGTTTGCCTCAAACAAGAAGCAGGGCTCTATGAGACCTTAGCTATCTATTTATAATATAAGCTAAGCCTCCTCTCTTGATCTAATGGGTTTGTCCTTACAAGCCCAATTGCTTGTTTTCTTACAAGCTTGGCCCAACCCACACATTAAATTAAGTCCAATTTAATTTAACATGTTGGTAATCGATTAAATCATATTTAATTAATTACTCATTAATTAATTAAATAAAATCTTATTTAATTCAATTAATTAATTACTCCTATGCGCACTCTATCGTGTGACCCTATAGGCTCCTACTGAATTGGCAGTAGAATTAATATCTCATATTAATTCCACATATAGTGAGAGGTATCTAGTAACACATCCCTATCACCTAATCCGTGAGAATGTCAGTGGTTTTGACTTAGCCTTTCCGTAATAGTAACTTGTCATACAGCCTTTGTCCCTTCGTCTAAGTGTCTTAATTGAACATGAGGTATACTTATGTCATCCTCGTTATGTTCAATTAAGTGTTCCTTGATTCCCAAGTGAACGTGTGATAAAGATTGTGCCTAATATCCCATATTGACTCATTAACATGTGGCCACGCAATCTTACACGTCTCACTTTATCGAGAGGCCTAGACACATCTCCTTGTGCAAGATGGAAAAATCATATTTGCAACATTCGTGCATTATTCCCACGATTCGCGTAAGCCCAATCACCGTTTTTATAATTATCCTACGTGTAGAAACCACAATGACTTCAAGTCAAATGACTGCCATACAATAGTTACCGTGAGATTCGCTTATGATACCGTCCATGAAGCATTCCCATAGCAGGTCTCCGGTTTGAGCGCTACTCATAACCTCATACCTGAGTGTCTGATAGAGCATGATTATGAGATACGATTATCTAACCAACCCGCTCAATATCCTCAAGTGCATTATCGATGTCCTTGTTTTCCATGATGATGCTCGGCTACGAATGTTTAAGAACGTTGTCTTATAGTTCAATAAATCTCACTATCAAGTCTCCACTTGATCTATCATTGAACGGACTAATCGTTCTAAGGACGTTATCACGATATACAAAGCACAATATATGGATAATCTTGACAACTGGATTGCGATATGTGTTACATGAGACGAATAAACATGATATACTTGCTATTATTAGATTTGCCACTAGGGCTAACTCCAACATATCATTCACAGTTAATTTGTTAACAAGATATAGTTCTTCACTTACACGAAAATATTGGAACGAAATTAATCTAATACTATGTTACCTCAATGGTAGATCACAAACTGTGTATTTGTAATTACATGCAGTGGTACGATCATTTCATGGTGATCTATGAAACAAACGATAACAATAACATCATTTTATCATGTAGAAATTTTAGCATTGCATGAAGCAAGTCGTCAATTTGTTTGGTTGAGGTCTGTAATTCAACATTTAGGAGAAACATGTAATTTATCTACAAGAAAGATGGCAACAATAATCATATATGAAAACAACATTGCATGTATTGCTCATATGAAAGAATGACACATCAAAGGAGATACGACAAAGCATGTTTTACCAAAAATTGTTTTTCACTCATGATCTTTAAAGAAATGGGGATATAAATATTCAATAAATTCATTCATATAACAGTCTTGCGGGTCTCTTTACAAAGTTATTATTATCAAGGAAACATTTTAAAATGTTATACTCTTTTTTTTTATTAGGGGAGTGTTATAAATAATTATGTTGTGTATGTCTATCTAGAATAATATCTTTTAATTATATCTAATATCTATTCAGTTATTATTTATTTCTAGTAGTTACAATTTTTACTTATAAATAGATCACCCCTTAAATAAGAAAAAATATAATTATTATTTTCTCTTTACTCTTCTTTACTTTATACTTCTCTCTAATTTTACACTCCTAGTCATATTTTAATTAACGATTCTCTTTTGTGTTTAAAATATACTGCACCAAAAGATAATCAGAAGCCCAAATTCTATACCTGAATATCAATTCCTTAAACATGAAATTTTTTTCATTCTTGTAAACTCTATACGTATATCTATATCTACATTGAGAATGCTTCAATCTTTTCCAATGTATCAAGATGTTATTTTATAGCTAGAAAATCCAACTTTCTATCGTATCATCTTATATGATAAACAACAAATTAACTGATTTGATTATCAAACAAGAAATTCAAAATTTCCACCCTTTTCAACCGTAAATTTACTTTCACCAAAAAATAGATTTTATCACCACATTAGAAAATATCCTCGTGGACAAATTCCACAATACTAAAGTGAATAATTTTTTTTATGTAAATTAATATTTTTTTTAGTGCTTATATTTAGCTTATACTTTTTGTCTTCTTTTAATTGTTGATCCGTAATTATGATTCTTCTATTTTTTGTTGTTGTAATTTTGGTCCCTTAACTTTATAAAATACGAGCCATGTATTGACGATGTATTTTGACGGTTAAAGTTAATGATGACATGTATTTTGACGATGTGGTAATTATAAAAGGAAAATTGCACGTTATAAAAGGAAATCTATCAACGAAGGAAATTGAAAATCGTAACCATCGGGACGAGGCACTATCACCATAGGCCAACTAAAGGAACTATTCAAGGAAGATATTATCCAACGAAGATATCATTTAACAAAAGGAATACCAAATCGCTTAGTTGTTTGACAATATAAGCATATACACCACGTAAATGAGTATCAACTATTTAGTTTTGAAATCTCCAACCGCAAACCAAACCCATCAGTTTAGCAGCAAATCAATCCCAACAAATCCAAAAGAAATGCAATTTGATTCCATTGTTTATTATTTTTAGTGGTTTTTAGTTTATTTGTTTGATTTGGTTTGGATTTAACAACATCTACTCAGTTATTGATGTCCTGGTCATAATAATCTTTTGTTCAACGTTATGTTACCAAAAGTGAGATGATGTTAGCAAAATTGGGGTATCAATTCATTTTCCATCGCATATTAATTTCAATTGATTTTTGTGTGGGTTAAAAACTTGATCAAACATAGGGGTACGGGGTTCTCACGTAATAAATGGGTCGGGGAAAAAGTCACGTGACTCACTTAAGTTGCTTTTGTTATATTGATCACGTGATCACGTGATAGGTGGGGGAGATAGTAAAACACAATTAGAATGTCAAATTTGAATTATTAATACATTTTTCCCTCCACTGAAAAAAATAATTCATTCAATTTTAATATCGTTATAAGAAAGAAGATAATACGATAATTTAATAGTTGAAGGAGAAAAATATAAGATAAAAAAAATTAAGACTTTGTTTAGTAATGTGGAAAGAAAAGAAATAAGAAAAAAAATTAATATAAATTTTGTTTAGTAATGTGGAAAGAAAAGAAATAAGAAAAAAAATTAATATAAATCTCTTGCAACTATTATTATTATATACTTTATTTTAATTTAAATATTTTTTTATTCTATTCTTTTTCACTTTAATAAACGAACCTACAATAAAAGGAGTGGAAGTGAAATAATAAACAGGATAAAAGAAATAACACAAGAAAACAGTAAATTGCAACCGAAAAATCAAACAAATATAAACTTTTATTGCGTATGTAGCATGCAAAATTTTGTAAAACATACGACACCTCAATCTTCACTAAAAGAATACATAAGAGAATTTATTTGCATGCAAAGCGGGGACTTCCAAACCAGGTCATGAGAAAATGGTAAATACAGCAAAACACAAAGTCCTGAAGCCGATGAAAGCAAAAACAAAAGCACAATTATATCCCTTTGGAGTTTGAGGAACGAATTTCCAATTCCACTCCTTAATTTCTTCCAACTTCAATTCTTACCACATCCCCACACCCAACACTTAACATTGCCACTTCCTCCACCCCAACCCCAACCCTCACCACCACCACCTCCTCCACCACCACCGCCGCCGCCCCCGTTACCTCCTCCACCTCCACTACCACCACCGCCTCCTCCTCCTCCTCCACCACCACCACTCCCGCCTCCCCATCCATGACCTCCACCACCACCACCACCTCCACCTCCTCCTCCACCCCACCCATGACCTTGTCCATTTCCTCCTCCTCCTCCACCTCCACCACCACCTGAACCTCCTCCACCGCCACCTCCACCACCGCTTCCTCCACCCCGTCTTTTTCGCCCTTTATGTCCACCTTTTCCACTTCCCCCTCCACTCCCTCCACCAGCACCACCACCACCGCCACCGCCACCACCTCCTCCTTTTCCGCCGCTGCCCCCACTAAACTTCCTCCCACCAAATAACATCTCCGATGAGTTTGTCTCACTTCCATTAACATCTCCCCGGCCAGAAACTTCAGAGGTAGAGTTCACAGCACCATCCCTTACCTCATGAAAATCATTTTTAACATCAGCCAAACAAGGACTAATTGCAATCACAACGACCACCAAAAGCACCACAAACACACTAGTCCTCATAGTAGCCTTCATATCTTAACTATTTCAGATGATGCATTACACTTACCCTATACCACCCTTTTATACCCTTCGCATTGCAGTGGGAGCACTCGTGTATTCCCATTCACAAAACCTAAATGTAGTACAATAGTCCCCACATAACAAACGCCAAGCCTCAGAACCCATAACCCTTCCATAAGGCTGCAAAAGTTAGGCCACAATGATGATGAATGATTGAATGAGACACAACTTTGATTTGTCTTCAAGTGCAATTCTCGTCCCCACCTCCATTTTTTCCTGCAATTTCATTTGCACTGCGGTATAATCCAGTGTATATATATAATAATAGTACGTAACATCTCTCTGTGATCTGTCCTCGTTCAGCACTTATATATTATTAGTTTATTACTCAAACCACAATTCCTAGGCTAATTTAGTTGACTTGATTTCATTTGAAAATTATTTCCAATAAGTGCAGCACCCAAGCATGATACATTGATACCTTATCCGTTTAAGATGGCAATTATATTTAAGTGGGAGACAATAAAGAGCAATGATAAACTTACACCCTATTTTTGGGGTATAAGGAGGGAAACAAATAAAAAGAATAAATAAAGTAAGAACGAGATAGTATTTTATTTTACATTTCCGAAAGCCAAAAGAAAGAATTAATAGAATAAAAGAACAAAGCTGGATGACAAGACATGTCCAGGTTAGAAAATAAATACAAAGCAGATAAATTGTTTAGTTCATGACAGAACACATATTCTGCAAAGATAACCGAATTTTCATGCCTTAACCCCAACACCAAAATAGCGCACTTAGACTAATCAATTTGTTCATTGATTTGTGGTAAACCCCAAAATGTGATAACATTTTCTTTTGGTATATATACAGTGACAATTACTAGGTTTAATCGTACGATTTTGTGCGTGCATAATCCCCACTAGATCAACTCTAGTGGTTCAAAGAAATATTGCTCTAGTGGTTCAAAAAGAAATATTGCTGTAACATTTTTGTATATATGATACAATAAAAAATTAGAGATGTACAAAAAAAAAGTTGAAAGTGAGATAAAAGTAAATACATGTTTAAGTATTTTCTAACAATAAACATATGGGAAAAATATTTATAGTACATCTCATATTTAATTAGGATGTGTTGATATAAGGGAGAGAGAGAGAGATGGAGAAAAAAGAGAGGAGAGAAAACCTAAAAATATAATAAATAATGTGATCATAAATAAAGAAAACTACTAAATTGACAAATGAAGTAAAAATGAGTTAAAAAACAGGGAGTGTATAAAGGAAAATGCTATTTTGTGCAAATTCATCTCCCACGAATTCCATATTTAACACTATCCCTCCAGTTTTGTGTCAAAGATTTATCTTTTATTTTTAAAATCTTATATTTATCCAATCATAATTTAACAAGTAGGTTTGTACTTATTTTCGTCTAAATTTCTGCGCACTATATATATAGTAGTAAGGGTGTATAAATATAATGACGCACATAAACATATACCAAGGACCACGATGATGTCCAAGCCTTTTTCTAGCTATATATATCGGCATAAATGATAGATGTCATGGAGGTTTATTTTATTTCAGTCTTGCTAGCTAGCTGCGTTAAATGTGTTGAGTGCGCTTTAAGTCTTGTCTTTTCTGCGTTTAATTAGTTTTTTGTATGTCTGCGCTAATCACATATACGTAACATTTCCTATGAGAAGATTAATCATTGGCTTGGTTGCAACTTGCTAACCTCTAGGGTCTAGCTATTTTTGTTGCAAGTCCATTATATAAGCAAAGAAATATTCACCATGCTGTACATGTATATAACGTAAAGCACAGGGAACGGAGTGGAGATGTTGTTGGGTGGGGATGGTGCTGGCTTTTTCTTAACGATTAGAATTTTGGTGTGCAAGCTGAGCTAGTGGCGGCGTCATAAAGATTACATGTGGAGACGTCAACAATATTGAATTAGATGAAAGGGTAGATTGTTAGTGGAGGTAATGTCAGTGTTGCCTTAGAGTATAGTTAGATTTTTCAAGTGCATATATTATTCTATATACACAAATCATTTGAAATGTGCGGGTCTAGGTTTGATGCCAATGGGAAGGTGGATTAGCTGTCCAAGCCATCATTTTCAAGTATGGAGCAACAAATATTCCCTTGTTTTCATAATTATTTCATCCTGTTGCTTTTTTTTCTTTCTTTCTTTTTATTTTTATTTTTATTTTTAACGGCGGTATTAAAGATTGGTCCAAAGTCTTCGTATGTGTAATATGTTACTTAAATTATTTATTATATTAGCCCAATTCTCTAGTAATTTTCTGAGGCTACTGTTTGTGTTCGGTGATCTAGAGGGTCTCAAACAAATAATTAATCCACTCTGTAAAATGCCAAATTAATTCTTCACATTACAATAATTAGTTTAGCCTTTAAAATTATAAAAAAAAATGAAATTTCAATTCTTGAAATGAGTAAATAATGAGAAATTTATTTCTTAAGGGTATATTGGCACTACAACATATATAACTTTCGGTGACATTTTGAAAAATGTTATAAAAAGATTAAGAAAATATTACGTATTAATTTTAATAGTATTTAACAAATTTTGTATTTGAATCATGTCACAAAACATTATTAATAACGCTTTTTTATATATTTTAGTAACACTTTTTATTGTCTTATTAACCTATTTTAAAATTATATATTAATTTTTTCTTTTTAATTGAAAAATAAAATAAATTATCTCTTCTCCCTTAAAAATTTATTTTTTTATCTTTTAGTTTTAAATATTTTTATCTCTTATATCTAACTATATCTTTTATTCCAATTATTACTTACCACTCTTCTCCACAACAAAAATGATTGAGCTACTGAAATATTCGGTCGCTAAATCATTTAATTCAGTCGCTACAATGCTACAATGGTTAGCAATTGAATAATAATTCGGCCACTATTTAGTAACCGAACTATTCAATTGCTAATTAATGATTAAATTTTCAATCAATATAAATAAAAATAATGGGCCGCTAATTAATAATGAATTTTCAAATTAAAAGTAATAGTAAATAAATTCAGTTATTATTTTGGTTGCTAATTAATAATAAATTATTAAATGAAAATCAGTAATAAATAAATCCAGACTCTATTTTAGTCACTAATTAATAATTAATTTTTAAATAAAATGAATAATAAATAAATTTAGCTGCTAATTCATAATTAATTTTGAAATAAAATATATTCATTTGCTATTAATAATTAATTTTTGAATAAAAATTAAAAATAAATAAATTATGTCGCCATTAAATAATTAATTTTTAAAAAATTCAATAATAAATAAATTCAGTTGTTATTGAATATTTAATTTCTAAATAAAAATGAAATTAAATTTTAAATAAAATTAGTAATAATTAATAATTGGTCACTATTAATAATTAATATTTAATAAAATAAATTACAAATAAAATTTCATTGTTGATTATAAATTTATCCAATAATTATAAGTTATAAAGTTAAATTAATAATTATTAAGAAATTATATAATAAGATGCACATATCTAGGGATTTGTTGCTAATTGTTAACTAAAATTAGAACATGAGTAAAAGTACCAAATTCTTAAACCACCATCTATAAATGAATAAATATTCTTATAAAAAGAATAAGAAACACGAACAACAAGATCATAAATAATAACAAGTAATATCTAAGACTCGCTGATAAAGTTGGCATGAGCAACCAAAAATAATTTGAAAGAGAATTAGAAATTTCAAAAACACCAGTAATTCAAAAAACCTGCAAGATACAACAACTCCATGTATAGTATCCCCTTACGTAATTAAACTATAAGCTTATTAAGATGAAAATAACCATCTACCATTACCTGCAAGATGTGTAAAGAAACTAACCATCTGAGGAACTCTCGGAGATAGAGGAAAGAAATGAGAGATTCTATCTTCATACTTTGAAATGTGACCGTGGTCATCCTAGAAGAAAATTTAGGGAGGAAAGATTAAAATAGCAATAAAAAAGAAAAATAAAGTAGATGCATCTAGTCAAGACAAGCATATTCATCATAAATAAGAACCCTGACTGTGCAGTCAAGACATACGAATTGATGCACAGGTCTTCTCATTGCAAATCAATATCCACCACCTACATCTATCTTTCTGTTATACATTTCAAGTTTAATACCTGCATCTATCTTTCTGTTATACATTTCAAATTCAATTTTGTATTAGGCTTAATGTCACTTTTGGTA
>JBBMKG010681515.1:0-11489 GCA_037834515.1 Lespedeza cuneata | reverse complement strand
ATATTATTTCGTGCAGGGTTCGTGTTTAAAAAGTTCGTATTATAAAAAATTATATCTTACTCATTTTTGAAGTCTTGATCGAAGCAATTAAATTGAGATTTTAACTTCATCTATGTCTTTAAATTGAAAGCAAAACGTTACTGATTTATCAAAAAGAAATCACAACTAATCCTTTAATGCTATAATTTATTTTATTTTTTTATCGGCAAAAAGTAAAGTGTATTAATCATTAAGTATTCTTTGTGTGTTTTAAATTAAAGTTAGATGCATGAATTGATAGCAAGCGCGGTGGTTCACCACAATGAAGAAGGGTTCATGAATAATAGAGGAAATACTTTTACCCATTTCACTACATAGCACGTACGTCACGAATACTCCCTCCGTTTCAAAATATAAATTATTTAAAGTTTTTCCACAGGAATTAAAGAATGTAATTAATTCTTTGAATTTCATATAAATATAACTGTAACTTCCTAATATACTCTTTCTCTGTTTAATTAATTATTATTACACCATTAACAACTACTTCTACTAGATAAGGGTATTCTTAGAAGAATGTAATTAATGCTGCATTGATTTTCTCTAAAACGACTTATATTTTAGAATATTTTTTTCTCTAAAACGACTTATATTTTGAAACAGAGGAGTATTATTTAGATGAATTTTCAATCACAACACGCATTAAAGTTTTTCCCATCAACGTATAATTGGTGGAAAAGCAACCCAAAGTCTAAAACAATAATATGATCGGAGGAATTACCTACTAACAACTATAAATTAATGAAAGTCGAAAAAAGAAAAAAGAAACCTTAATAATTATAATTTTCACATTATCAAATGCATACCGCAATAAACCTCACATCTTTCCATGAAAAATAACAAATCAGCTCTTCTTAAATAAAATATAACTCAAAATAAAAAAAATAAGAAAAGTTAATTTATAAAAAGAACAATAAGAAAATAATAATTTGTATTCTTCTCAAAATTAAAAGGAGTGTCATATTTATAAACATAAATTGTAATTATTAGAGTAAAATAAAAACTTAACCATTATCAAATACATTAGATAGATATACAGAAGTGCAGTTATAATTTGCTTTTTACAAGACTTTTTTTTATGATAATAATGATCTTTTGAATCAGTCAATTAATTACAAAATTGAGCATCTTTAATTATATTACCCACGAGCTCACGACAGTTAAAACTGAAAAACAGCTAACAAATCAAAATCTTTTCACCAAATTAAAACAAAATTTTACTGAAAAAATGGGATGGGTCACCTTATGATTAGATTTTATTAGTGTATATATAACTGAAAAAGGAGATTTCATTGGGATTAATAAATTGTTCTATTAATTTATAAATTGATATTAAAAGTAAAGTATATTATTTACATAATATGATATATTAATGATGTAGTAGTAGTAGTATATTAACTTTTGACATTAATGAAAATATATTTTCATGTAATATAGTACACTGTTTAACATAGATCTATAATATCTGCACTGACAACTCAAATTTTATTACATATAAAGCTTATATGAATTAACCGAGACACAGTGTAATGACAAATTGCATATATGTGCAATTTTTGAGTGTATATAGATAATATGATATGGAAGTATGCAGTGATGGAGATTGAAGTGGGACAAATGACAGTCTGTGAGAAAAGACTGCTCAAGTTGCACATGGGTACAGGATAAATCTAGAACTCAGAATTAAGATATAAATCCGCGGAAAAGGGTAGAGAGAAAAATGCAAAAAGATGCAGGTGAACACAAAATATCAAACGGCAAAACATACCAGAAAAGGAAAGTGTGCATATATAAGCAACGTTGTAGAAAGAAGGCAGAGGCAAGCATAGACTCAAAAAGTGTAGTTGTTGTAATTAAAATGAGGCTTAGATTAGGAGAGAGAAGTGGCAAGGGCATTCCCAGATAGGGAAACCAAAAGAGTAGTTTGTCTCAGTGAATGATGATAGCAATCTAACAATTGAGGCCACAATATGTGTGCATCATAGGACCAATGCCTCCTACCTAAGTCCCACTCACAGTCACCATCGCCCTTTCCTATATATATATGACTACAAATTATGGATGCATTTTGCTTAATTTAATTAAGTTGATCTTGAATTATTAGCTCCAACAATTTTCCAACTGTTTAAGAAATTCCATATATAGAAACATTTGTCTTAAAAAATTAAAAAGATGGTCTCACAACAACTTGTTTTTAGTAACCATGTTATAGATGAAAAATATCTATTAATTTTGCTAAATAATCTCTGTCGCGAAACTAGTCTACTACTTTTAGGGTGTGGCTGGTTTGCAAGTTGAAACCAAGTTGTAATTTTTACTTGAAAGTTAGTTAACTTTAAACTGAACTGTAAACCAAACATGTAATCAATAGATATATTTTCTCAAAAACACATTTTATCCGTACACAAGACTCAAATCAAAGCTCATATTAAATTACTTTTACTCATTTTGATCCTCATTCTTTTAATTATATATACTATATCTCAAGAGAGGTTGTTATGCATCCTAATCCTAGGGTAAAACCAATATGAAAGAGGGAGAGAAGTGAATCTCTTTGGATGACCCGTTCATCCTATGCAAAGTAAAAAGATAGAGGGAGAGCTTTATAACCTTCCGAGCAGTGAATAGCATAGTCCCACCTTGTACTCCATTCTGCAATTTACTATCTTTTTTCTCCCTTATTTAGCATCAAGGCCCGTGGCATCAATTTTTTGGACCACTGAACATGCTGTCGTTAATCTATTCTGCATCTCTCATGGCTTTGATCAAATATTACCATTTTTCTTCATAAGCTTACTTAATGTCATGGCTTCCTTTGGTAGGTGGGCTACAAAAGCAGAGGAAACATTATTGAATTATGGGTAGCTCTATTCCGACTTTTTTTTTTTTTTTTAGAAACTATAGACAATCTTTTATTAGAGATAACCTTATTTAAATTGAATAAAAATATTAAAGAATAATTTTTTTCTTAAATATTTAATGCAGCTGCCTATCAAAAATGAATTCGAAATTAAGTTGAAACAAACTCCTGTTGATACACGCATTCGGGGGTACTCTTTTGCCTATTTACGCATTCATGACAACATTTTTCATCTTCGTTTTACATTCTTTCCTTTTTCCAATTATTCTGGTAGTAATTAGTGAAAGTGAAAAACCCAGCATATAAATCCTCAACATGTTCTACCCAAAAAAACTTCAACGTGTAATTTCAATTCACGTATGGCATGAATTTGGGCCCACTTTTCCCAAAATATCTACGATGACGCTCGTGATGACGGAATCGCGCATGTTTTTCATTTTTTTATTTTTTTATTCATTTACCCGACCAACACAACATCCCAAAAATAAATGGGTTGCATGATTATTCTCACATTATTCTAGTATTATTGAAACCAACGAGATAACAAAGTTTTGGATCTGGTCCACCAAATGAAAGGTGTTGTGCTCAATATTAATTCCTAATTTACAAGTAGAGATTATTATATATACATATTTAAACAAAATCCATCCACTTCGAAAGAAGAACAAATTTTTAAAGCAGCACTCATGAAAGATCCAAAAGATAAAGGCTTAACATATGGTTTATTACCCATTCAGATTCTGTTCCCTTCCACAGTCACAAGTCTAGAATCATTGAATCCAAGCGTTACACAAACCAATTACTCCTCTGCTCTGTTCCCATAAAGTTACATCGCATAAATAAATGGCCCAACTCGTGTTTCCCCCGTTAATTAACATTGTTATTAGTACTAGTACTACTATACTACTACGTAGCACTCAATTTTCTCTTCTCGTAAAAGGTTAAAACTGACAGAAGCCTTAAACCCCAACGCAAGCCAAACCCATTCGCCATTTATACCCTTTTGGTCGCTTCTCACTCTCTCTCTCAATGTATCAGTGTCCTTTTGAAGCTTTAGACGAACAATGATAGGTCCTTCTCGTCATAATAGCCTTTGTCTGACTGCTTTTGGCCAAGAGAACTGATTCAAAGGACACCATTGATTGAGACTATTCATCACCATCCATTGATATTTCCGAGACACAAAATAACCCACTTTGCATATCTCACTCCCTCTTATAGTAAGAGTAAATTTTTTAAGCCTACTTTTTCCTTCTCTTTCGCTAGTAAGAAATTAATATTTGTCTCAACGTTTTATGACAAGCTAAACAAAACCTGCACTAACCTATAAGGAACCAAGGGTAGCATCTTTCCTTGGTAAAGTTTTCAAGGCCAATCCCGATCCGAACAGAAATAAGGAACAAATTGACAACCATGTGTATGTGATGGCAATACATCCCAAATTAAGAAACGAATATGTGCTGTCATAAATACCATAGCGCAGAAATGCAGTAAACCATTTTAAAAATAATAACCATCAGAATTTTTAGTCAGCGCCCAGAATATCTAGTTAAAAGATTTCATCCGTTGGTTAGTTTGACTGGCCCAGACCAAATCCAGTGACTTCTTCCCAATTTGGCTTTAACTTTTTTTCACCCCAATAGTAAAGTTACAGTTATGTATGGCCTTCCTAAAGAGGGGGTGTTGTGACATTAACAATAGTAATCTAAATTCTGAATTCACTTGTACATGCTCACATAACAAAATAGGGAGGGGAGGGGGGGATTATTTTTTAATGTAAATGTTACTAGCTAGGTAGAAAGAAATAATCTTATAAGGGTCAAGAGGGTCTCATAAGAGAGTGGAACCCACTTTTCTGCAGCCAACCTTGGGAGGGTCTAATCTGCTGTGGGAATCCTGATGATGCTGCAGCAGTTGCTAACAAATGTGGAGGCCCGGCTTGCCATTGTTGTTGATCGGACATTGATAACGAAAGATCGCTTCCGATTCGGCCTCCGTTGCTGCTGCTAGGAACCTGCATTTTCAGGGGAAAAAAATAATTAATGGGTGCTTCCTGAATCATATTTTATCCAATTAAATTTAATGCATGAGATAACACAGAAATTAATTGAAGTAGGTACCCACATGAAAATTTGGTGGGTGAAGATGTGCAAAATTATGTGACATTTGAGGCTCTGCTGGTGACCTATATGGACCATATCTATGCATTTCTTTAGAGGATGGAGATTGAAGGTGAGTTTGGCTTAGCATCCTTAAGGTTTCACTTTCACCGTGTCCATAGGTTTCCATGTTGCTTCTACCACATGGTTTTGGTAGTATATTCACCAGCTGAATAAAAAGTAATGATAAAAGTCAAAAGGGGTGATTCAGGTAGAATTCGAAAGGGAAATTGATTAAACATGAGAATGAACTAATCAGTGAATAATGAATTTTATGAAATATTACATGAACCTTGTGCTTGTTTCCCCCATTTCGCCAATTAGATTCAGGTAACATATGCTGATCGGTTGCAGCATTTTGGAGGTGATTCCCCGATGTTTGATTATTGCTATGTTTAGAGCTCGAATTGCCCAAACTCAAATCCAGATTGTGATCTGCAGGGACACCTGAGGATTCTGCCACCCCAATAATACATTTAATTAATTAATTATGTTCTGGTGAATGTGAATAATAAATATAAATAATAAAATACAAACAATTTGATTGGAACATTATAAAGTGAGTACATAAAGCTCATCATTCATTCCTTAATTACCAGAATTAAGTTCATTATCATAGATGCTGGGATCAAAATTGGTGACGGCCTCTTTACCGTTGCATTTTATTGCTGCTTTGTCATATGCCCTATATACAAAAACGTGCCAAAATTTTCAAAACCCTAGCATGCGTCGATATTATTGGCTACTTTTCTACAAGGTGGATGATCTTGTAATTAGAAGGAAAGAAAAAACAAATTGACAAGGTAAACAAAGTAGAGATACCTTGCAGCTTCAACTTCGGTGTCAAACAGACCCAGATAAACGTACCTGGTAAATCAAATCAAAGTAACTTTAATTTTGTTACGGCATGAAAAAACAAACATACACATGAATAATAATGACATGATGCATATAATAATAGAAGATAATAAGATCCTACTTTTTCCCCAAAAATTGGCCCATCCGAGCCTCCCATCTTCCACACTTGTGCAAAGTTACACCTCTATATTTGGAGCTTCCTCTCGGAAATCCAGTACTTTGTCGGCGAAGTACGTGCACAAACTCTTCCTTGGTTAAATTACTCATCTACAATAAGTTATTAATTAATTAACATAACATTAATTAGCGAAATCACGATAAAAATTCAAGGTAGATAAAATAATTTAAGAACTGCAAGAGATAAGGTATCACGCGACGGTTCTAGATAAGATAAATGCCTTTCCACAGAATCTCACTTTCTCACTCTTGATGACTCACCTGCTTCAAATCTTCTTCATAGTCCTCTATATTGAAATTAATGTCTGCCTCTACCCCCCGGAACTTAATGGCCGCTCTATCATACGCCCTGACCATAGACATAAATAAATACATAAATTTAATTAATCCGAACCTTATATTAATTTTCCAATAAGGCAAAATTAATACCGATTCAGTTAGAGATATAGAAAAGTGTTTATTACACAAGCTGAGTAAATAATAGGGAGCAAGTGCTCACCGAGCAGCTGCATGTGCTGTGTCAAATCCACCTACACAAAATTCACCCAGACAAAACCATCTCATCAGTCATGCCTTAAAATTTCCCCACTTGTCTGCCTCCCAAATAACAAATTTTTATTATTAAATTAAAAAATAATTAATTGTATACACACACTTAGTCACATTGATACACAACAAGTGTACAAGTACAACAACTACCACATATGCAATCGTAATACTTACCCAAATACACTTGTTTTCCACAATCCCTGCATCATCAAAGACAACCACAACCAAAACAATCAAAATCTAACCGTTGAGAATTTCAGTTTTTTAGAAATAAAAAACAAATTTTTACACAGCACTAACCATATATGAGATTCCCATCGACCGGTTCTTCTGTAAAAAGTAACTCCACGATACTGTGAACTCCGGGAACGTGGTCCTCGTCGACTTTTCTTCATCGGTTCCGATGCTTTCACTGATTTTCCGGCACCGAGTGTTTCCGATTGACAAAATTTCACTCCCACCCAGTGAGCACGTGGGAACGACGAGCTTCCGCCGCCTTCGACCGGGAAAAACTGATGAGTGAAGGGTGGGATTTCAGTGTCATCGTGTGTGACAGAGAAACCGAATATTTTGTTGTTTTTTTTGTCGAATGTTGTTGTTCCAGTTTGAGTTCCGGTTCTGCCCCTGTCACTATCTTCTTCTTCGGATCTATCTTCAACGAGCACTGCAGAGGAGCTTGAATTGGAAACAGATCCCAGTCTCTTACCTTTGTGATGATTAGGGGAAGAAGAGCAACCTTCGGATTCGTAGCTTTTTCTCTGATCAGGAGAGTCATTGAGATCCCACATTCTTGAGAGTGTTGTGTTGAGAATAAAATAATGAGGTTTGAGAAGAAGAAAAAAAATGAAAACTTGAAACCTAGGACGAACAAGTGTGTGTGTGTGTGTGAGAGAGAGAGAGAGAGAGAGAGGTAGCTGTTGGAAAAAAGGTAATAAAGAAGAGAAGGTGTTTGTATTCCCTTAACTGCCCAATACAGCATAGACGAGGCCAGTTTCAGCAAGCTTAGCCGAAAGCATCACTCTCTCTCTCTTTTTATTATTATTATTATTATTATTATTATCTTATTATACTCAATAAAATACAATCTATTTTTGTTTTGCTTCTCCCTGAGGAAAGAGGAAACAAACTCCCTTTATATATAAATCACCGTACTCTTATTTATTTCCCTTTTTTTAATAATCTAAATAAAATGCAAGTGGTAATAAAAATAGGGTAGGGGAAAGAAAAGAAAAGGAAAGAAGCATCTCTTTCTTAAACAACTTTAATTTCCCACGTTAACGAAATCGAAAAGGCATCTCTCTCTCTCTCTCTCTCTCCCTGGCAGTAATGGAAATAGAGATAGAGGTTTTGTTAGGTTGGAATGGTTAATGATGAGTTAAGAGCTAGGCACCTCTCCAACCATTTTTATCTTTTTAGGATTATGACTAAGTTTTACCATGTGGGAAAGCAAAGGGGGTCAAAAGAGGAAATGGTGAGGGAGGGCGTTTTTGGGATAAAAGTGGAATATTAATTAATTAATAAATATATTAATGTTGTGAGATGAGAGCATATAGCATAGGAAAGAAAATAAGAAAAAGGATATGAGAATAATAATAATAATAGAAGTAAAAGGAAAGTCTTTCCAGAAAAGTCCAATCCAAGAGTACGGGAAGAGGGCCACCTTTGCCTCTTTGGTTCTCCAAGCGTCCAATGCCCTTACAACGCTGTACCTCGTATTTATGACACCTTCACACTTCCTCACTCTCCCACAATTGCGCGTCTTTCTCAACACCCACTTATATTATTCTCTATTTTTTTATTCACCACAATAATATTTTAAAAACTACTTATGATATTTATTTCTTTTTTAAATATAATTATTATAAAAAATTTATATCATTTTTCTGTTGATAAGAATTTCTTTAATTCTTTTTTTTTATTCTGAGTTCATGAGCATTTAAATATATTTGTCTTTATAATTTCTCAATTAAAATTAGAATACCACTTCGATAATATGTATAATTTTTTAATTCAAGATTTTAATAAACAAATTATCAGTTGAGATTTGAATCTTAATCAAAGATCAGTACAAACAGTAAAAATAATACTTAAGGAGGTGTTTTTAAATATTGTCCATTAAATATTTATTTATTATAAGAATGAATAAGTGAAAATTAGATTAAATTTATAACAATATATAAAAAAATATTATTTTATATAATTAATTTTTAGCGTCTATATTTCTATATCTATTTTATCCTTTATAATTACTCATTATTATTTTTTTATTTTAACTTTTCTTTTTTCTTTTTCTTTTATGATTATTTAAAAAATAGCGATTATTTTATCTATTTACTTACGTTATATTGAAAATATAAAATATTTGATGTACTAATAATTTTCTCTTTTTTTAATTACTGTACTTATAATTTTCTTTTCACTTACTACTTCAACTAAAAAATGAGAAAAAGAATATAAAAATGCAATCTTCCTTTTTATTTTATTTTCTCATTTTTTTCCATATAATAATCTGAATAGAGTATTACTTATGGCTAACTATCCTGTAAACTATAACTGTAAGTTAAATATGTTAATTTAGCAAGTAGGGCCAAATGGTCTGATTAAACTCGCGGCACCTCCAAGTATCATTTACCTGCTTTATATTTAACAAATGATTATTATAACGTGATATATATGATTAATATACATAATTTTTGTGTTTTAAGTATATAATTTAAAGGTTTGATTTATGATTCATACATGTAGAAAAACCATATATCAAAAGATATTAGCTCTTAAGTAGATCCTAATATCTCAGAAAATTAATCTTTACCTTTCGAGTCTCTCCATTGAGAAATATTTCAAATTTTAATATATATATATATGCATATATAAATGAAAATTATTATGTTACTTGTAATTTTTTAAAATTTAATTGATAATAATATTCTTACAAATATTTGATCGACTGTATTGGTTATAAAAAATGTGAAGTTTTAAATTTATTAAAAAGAATAAAAAAACAACATATATTTGATCATGATTACTCAACATTTTTTTTTTGTCGAACATAAATTTTTTTTTCTTCTTAATTTTCCTCCCGTGATTAAGTCCCTCGAGTAAGGTAGAGGGTGGATTTTGCACATTAATTATCATTATTCTTTTAAAATTTAAACATGTTTTTCTTTTCTTTCCAATTAGGATGGCCGGATTAGTTTGATTGTTATATATCAAGATTATATCATTCTCATTTCTTGGTATAGGCCGCGAGTTTTCTTCCAAATGATTGTAAGGAGTACTCTATTAGTAATTGAAATTGAATTCATATCAATATCTCAAATTCAGCATGTATTATTAACTATTGCAGTGTTTGAAACAAAAGAAAAGGAAAAGAAGGGAAAATAGAGGAAAGAAAACTGTTAAAAATCTTTTCCTTTCACAGTTTGGTTGCATAATAAAAAGAGAAGGGATGATTCTTTTCAGTTGGTCTCATGCTCAACTTTAATCCTCCCAACTGTACCCATCAACAAAGAGAAAACGAAGCAATTACATTTACAGATTTATATTTTTTTTAATAAATTTGAGGGTGAGATTTTAATAATAATAATAATAATAATAATAGTAATATAAAAATATTTTTCAATAATAATATTAATAATATCTATTTATAAATATGTCTTTATTAATAAATAAATTGTAATATCTCAGTTTTATTTGAGGATATTTTTGCCTTTTCATAAATTTATTATTTTCTTTCCTTTAATTTTTCACACAACCAAATAAAAGAAGAAACAAATTATTAATTTTCTTTCCTTTCGTTTTTCTCATTTACCAAACAACTTAAAAATCATTTTATTTTCTATTCATTTTCTTTCTTTTCATTTTTCTTCTTGTACTATTAATTTTATTTTTTTATTTTCTACTAGACAACTTATAAATCATCTCATTTTCTTTTTTTTTTTTTTTTTTTTCTTCCTGTACCAACCGGACCTTAAGTTACTTGATTGATTAGGCGAAATTAATTAATTAACGAAAATTTGACACAAATATCTAGCGGAACCATATAATTAATTGATTTAAAAGCTATCGAAAGTTCGATCAGTAACTTTTTTTATTATTCATTTCAACCAACTACATAAGTAATTTAAAATTGATATTTTAGTTTGTTTTAAATATTTTAATTTTCAGGATCACATTAAACATTATTCACATAGCTAGATAAATTGAGACAGTTTAACAACATCATCTAGATTTTCAATAATAAAAATAATAATAGGTAAGTTTTGTTTAATAATCTCAATAACAGGTATGTTTTATGACTGATAAAAATATCAATTTTAAATTTAAGACAACAAAAACAAATTTATTCTAAATATGAAGAAATAAAAATATATTTAAACCATCAGAATTAGAATCCAAATTTCAAAGAGAACCTAATTCCCTGAACACGATTATTTAGTATGGTCTGAATGAAGTTATGTTGGACGATAAGAAATGCGACATGTTTGTCTTTTTTAAAGGGAAGAAAGAAACAGAAAAACAATTGTGTAGTGTGTTGTGTAGGCGTGCGTTTTAGCTTAGGTTGGTGAGCGTGGGTCTAAGGGTCTGACATTTGCGATGCCAACTCAAAAACCACATGATAGATTGATAGATAGATTTGAGGTTACAATATATATATAAGTTCTTTTGGTGAGAGATTATTATTATAATATGTGAGAGATAGCATCACGGTTGACATCATCACCAATTTATTAGGGAATAAACAATATATTTTGTCTAATAAAATTTTTGCAATCCATACATTTTTTTTAACATGTGCCCACCTAAGCACGGGTTATTTCGCCTCACTTCACTTTATATATATATAT
>JBBMKG010681514.1:0-11485 GCA_037834515.1 Lespedeza cuneata | reverse complement strand
ATCAATAACTGTTGATGGGGATCAGTAACACTTCCTTGAAGATCAGAAGGTGCATTTTCATCCTGTTCATGTGTATATCCGTTTGGTAAACGTGAGCCATCTTTGTCTGATCTATGTTGGCCAAGTTCGATTCCAATACTCTGTAAATTACCTGACAAATAAAGAGAAGCCGGTTTATAACTGCATCTTTATGTGCTCTAACATCATTCTATCCTGTCACTATCTTACTTTCATTTTCTTTTATCTGGAAAAGCATTATATGGTATAAGATTTTAAGCCAACTAATCTTACTTAGATTTTCTTTTATCTGGAAAAGCATGCTATTGGGCATAAGATCAAGCCAATTAATCCAACATACCAGCAAAATCCAGGAAGCAGTTTAAAAATGCAAGTCTGACAGATTCTTGAATTTCTTGAAGTTGCATAAACATATCCTCTGACTTTGTTGCCTCATTCCTTAAGGACTGAAGCATCCTGAAGAGATCATCATTGAAATATTAACACAAATTTTCAGAAAAAAATAAATACCAAGACAATCATAAAGCAGGGGACAGGGGTTCTTATCCAAATTAAGATCTTGAATTTATTTTTTCTCATTGGTACATGACATATTCAAAAACAACTAAACATCACTCAAGATAGTGGACTAAACAAGTAAAAATAAGACAATTACGAAGAGAATGTCAAGTATGCCCAAAATAAGAATGAAGAAAATGAGTTCTTAAAAATTAAACACATGTTCTGTGATGCAAACAACATTTAGTTTCAACAGTTCTTGGCTTATTCAACTTCTATTAAGAACTTTGGTACATAACGAGTTCCTTTGTGGATCATTTTGTGAATATTTTCCCATAGTTTATCCCTTTCTTCTTTTCCTACACACAGCCCATAGTTACCGATCCCAAATAGTGGCTGTGGTGGATATCGAATAGCAGGACGGCTAATATTGTGCAGAGAACAAAATAAAAGGGCATAGATAAGGGAACATTTGCAGAGAACATAGAACAAAACAGAAGGGGCGGCACAAAGCAGGGGTTGACTGGAAAAAGGGTGGCCACAGTGGGAAACATCTTAAGTGGTTGGAGATAAAGCAATGAGCATTTGCAGCTTTGTGAATGAAAGAAGGGTTTCAAACCCTTTCATTACGAGGTAGAGGGGGAGCGAAATCACAAAATCACTCCTCACTACCAAAAACCACACCTCACATTGTTATCGGTGGCATCTGGCAATTTCACATACTTTCTGGCTCAGAACTGGCAGCAACTGCCAAGGAGAAAGTGATGCAATCTGGAAATAGTGGCCAGAGGCTGTGATGTGATGCCCAGCCCCAATAGTGTGTAATTGATGACATTGGTGCAGCCATCTTATAAGGAAAGCTAAGACTTGAAATAAATGAATAACTGAATATTATTTCAGAGATAATTTCTGTACATGGAGAATACAAATACATGGGCTGACTAATTCTAACCTAGTAATTACAGGCAAAAAATATTTACAGGAAAAGAAAAGAAAAACTAAAATAAATCTGCACAAAAATAAAATCAGGAAATAAATATCTCATGCTACAACACTAAGATTAGGAACCAATCTATCCGGGAGACGATTGAGAAGCAAATATTATTAACTAACAAGATTACCAAACAAAAATACCCAAGATGATTTCATCATGAGAATACCAATAACAGCTCCAGTAAGAAAAGTTGTTCAAATTAAAATAAAAATTATTCTGGTTAAAAATATTAGAAAATAAAAAAAACATTATGAAAAAAGCATTATAAAAAAAGACCAAGCTCTAAATGGTTTTACTTAAAATTTGTATTCTCAAAACTTGCCATAGCTCAGTGGCACTGATTCATGTAGCTAAGCTAAGTCCACCTATTGAGATAAGCTAGGGCGTTGTTGGACAGCCGCCTTACAACATACTCAGAAGGAGATAATATCCCATGAACTGGCATCACATATGTAAAAGGAAAAATGAAATTGATCACCCACTTCATAACCTAACAGTTATGTTTTCATTGCACTTTAATCACTTTTAAGGCATCAGATCCTCTATGAATCCTCTATGAATATTTAGACTTACGAATTGATTTGATCCATTGCTGAGGCTACAACTGAGCGGAATGTTAAAGGCAAGTATGAGATTGCATATGGGGATTTGTTCCTTTCAAGAATTGAAACAATAACCCATGTCACATCCTTCGAAACCTCTTCAACAGATGCTCGCATCCAAGAGCAAAGCCTGAGTACATAAATCTTTATAATCTCTGATTGCAGTGCTCGGAGAGCACCAACTGGAACAAAGAGAAAGATGCACTCAGAACCTTAACAAATGACAGTAACTTTTAGATTTGAATAAAAGTATACCAGCAATGGGAGGAGCAGCTTCCTTCAATTCCAAAGCTGCACATGCTTTAGATATATCTTCTATGGCATCACTCATGTAGGACCGGAGGACATTTGATTCCTCTAGATCATGAAAAATTTGAGTCACCTGCACCAATGGTAGGCTATCAGTTCACATCTATAGCCAGACAGAAGAACAGATAAATCTAACCAGGGAAATTTCCACAAAGAGATTGCAAAGTTGAAAAAATATACTTTCATAGAAGGAGAAAGGTTCATGTGAACACAACTACCTTGACCCCATACAGTGATATTGTGCTGCATATCATTGCAGCAACTTCATCAAGAGAATGACTTGAGTATTTCCCATCTCCAGCTTTTTCTTCAATTTTATTTGCAGTGCTGTTGGAATTTGAATCAGTGGAAACTTGGGAAGACTGGTAAAACAAAAAAGGCCACACAAATATATGGCAGGTGTAATTATATATGACAACTTTAAGAAAATAAACAGCACTAAAACAAAATAAATAGAATGGTAAAATATAAAAAACAAGATCATAACTGCATTTCCAGACGTATCTTATCAAGTCCAGATTATTGAGGGAGGGAAAGTAAAAACTTGAAAGAAGAAACAGAGAATAAAGAAAAGATTTCAGATACGCTGTAACTCAGAATGGAAATAAAATATTATATATAATTCATACACATATTTATGCACCAAATAATGGTACCTTGGCAAATTTTCCACTGAAAACAGATAGTGCAACCTTCCAGAAGGCTGGTATATGATGGATGATTACAGCAGTTAATCTGCGGATATACCTTCCTCTTAAACCATCAACCTCTTCACCAGTTAAATCTGCTACATGAGACAGGATGGCAGGATCGGTATTACCAACAGAAGAGTTGTTGATATCTGACTGACAATAGATATAAAAATAATATTAAAAAAATTAACACCAAACTTTTAACCTAGCTTAATGATATTACATGAAAATAAACTTTACACCTACAGATTCATCCATATCTTCTTGAATCTGCCTCCATCTGGCATCAGAAAGAGCCCTTTCACGCACCTCATTATGCAAATTTTCCATTCTAACCTCATGATCTAAAGTACACTTCTCAAGCAGACCCCGAATTCTCTGATTCTGTGAAGGAAACAAACCCAATGGACTCAACAGTTTGACCATGCCTTTGAAAGTGAAAATGAAAGTTCTAACAACAATCAAATTTTGAAGGGTGAAAAATTAAAAGTGTGAAAAAACTTAAGGGGGGCAATAGGTACAAATCAACATGATACCTAACCCTCATAACAGGTCTACAACAATATTACCAACAGCAACATTCTACAAATTCAAAATTTATCCTTATTCTTACTCCTCATTATCGTTCAATATATAGTCAAAACAATTTTAGCAGTAAATGAGAAAACTAAAAGGCAAATTTTTCAAATGCATGGCAAGAATAAGAATTTTCAAACCTGTATATTCAAATAATGCCATACTGGATCTGACTCTGGCTCCAAATCCAACAGTAACCTCACAGTATTCTCAAGCTACATGAAGAACAAGCAAGTGTTACAATCACCCTAGCAGCAAGAGAAACAAATAACTGCAATCCATGTCTAACTTGATCACCACACATCATCAACATATTAAACCTCACCAGTCCGTGCTGATGTCAGTTTAGGCAGGCTTTACTAGTGTCCATGCAAACAACTAGATTATAAGAATTAAGATGCTCTTAGTTGTTTTATCTTTTATGTGCTTTAGGACACCACAATGTCACATAAAATATCGACTAGAACCAATATAACACCTTAAAATATACTTCAACAAGTACAGAACAGAATCCTGCACATTTTGATATTCACTCCTGACAAAGCTTCAGTTCTGTTTTAGAAAACTGACTGCCTATTAAATGATGTTACAATCCATGTTATGATCATTTACAATCTTTTACCTCAAACGATCCTTGAGTTTGACAAAATTGCAAAAAAACAAAAAAAGAAAAAGAAAGAAAAAAGAAATGAAATTTCATTATAAATTGGATTAAAGCACAACTAATACTCTCATGCAATATTATACATCAGTTACTGCTAAGAAAAATCCAGGAGCAATCATAAGGCATAACATTACAGGTCAGCGGTGTTACCAATGGCGGTTGGCAAAAAACCCACCATGGCCACTATTTAATAACACTGCGGGTATGCACAAAGATACCGCATAATGAAATGCAACCTTGTTTAAATCCCAATGCTTCTTTTCAATTAATTTCACTTCAACATAGCAGGTAAGCTGACGAAATAAAAAAAAACTTACATTTGTCATATCTATTTGTGGATCTTCCATAGACTTGAAAAGCATAGACTTGAACTCATCCATCACTTTCTCAACCTCCTCAAGAACACGTTTCAGGATACCTACCTGAATCTGAATTGAGACCATAAGAATAGTTAAGTTAGTAAGTGAAAGAGCACGATAAAGCAGCCTTTAGGCCCCTTAATCAATAAAATAGATAAAAAAAGAGCACAGTACAGCAGATGGCTAGAATAACCAGATAAAATCCACAAACATGATATAACATAAATTAATAAATGCCTGAATTGATGCAATTCTTGTATGGAAAAACAAGTGAAACTTGAGATAAAAAATCATGGTCATACTAGAATTTCAAGAAACCTCAATTAAACTTGTTTACCAATCAAACGAAGGAAACCTACAGAAAGGTCTACAAGACTACAACAATATAAAAGTATCTTTACATGGGAGGGAAGAGCAATCGATTTGGCTTTCTTGTACTCCCTTACTGCCAAATCATATTCACCCTTGCTAATGCTGACTCGGATAGTAGTTGGTAGGTTGAAAAGTGTTCGAAACCTCTGTAGCATACCTTGGACAGTCCTTATTTTTTCTGCTTGAGCCTACACAATTTATAGAAGTCATGAAGAAAATTATTTTGAAATCTAGAACAGCAGCCACAAGAAAATCTAGAATAAAGACTTCAGCCACCTGTCTCTCAAATAAAGGCTTCAAAGCACGGTTAGCCTGCGTACTGACTCCCTGAATAATATTAAACAAATGGGAAGTCCCAGACCCTTCAGGGTCATCCTCGATCCGTCTTAACTTTGACTCAATATCTGTAAATTAAGAAAGAAGTGTTTCACATCAAAATAAAATAAAAAATTTATTGGATATTGACACTATTAAGCTTTACCATTCTACCATGCTTGGACAACCAATGAGAAAGAAAGAGCAAGAGCTTGAGTATGATAGAAATACCAGCAACCCAAGAATAAAAGATTACTTCTTTCTGTATGGTTAAACTAGGGTTTGAAACCATGCAAAAATAAAATTTGTACCATCAATTGTTGTTTTGCAAGAGACAAAGCAGTCAAAGTTGTCCTTAACCAACTGTTTTCGCTGCTCAGTACGACTTTTGAAATCAGTTTTCAAAGCAAGTGCACCAGCTTCCAGATCGGCAGCACTGGTATTACTGTGTATCCGTGATAAGAACAGCTTTGCATCGAAGTTTTCCGAAAAATACAGCAATTTTTCTGTATAATGGCAATAATATGCTATCAACCTCATGAACACTTAAAGAAGAAGCACATAAACACAAACCAAAAAGAGAGGTAAGAAGAAGAAAGCTGTCACAAGTTTTCCAATCAATCTAAACGATACAAGCAAACAATTATTTGCAACATTTGTAAAGTAGAACTCATTTGATTACATAACTATTTATAAACAACCAAGAACATAATATATAAACAGGCTTTATTCATGTGAGCATTTCCTTAATTGATCCCAGTTATTGGGTTTTTTGTGTTTTATGGTAGGATGATTAGTTGGGTCCTGAGTTGTGGATTACTTAACTCACAAGTTTTCATCAGTCCTATACTCCTATTTAAATGACATAAATAGTAATTAAAGAATCAGAAAATGTTGGAAACCCTAGTCAAAATTTGAGATTCCACCCTAAGCTATGAAGCCTAAGAAGTGAGAACCCTAGGTGAAATGCGAAGCCTAAGATTTTCTTCCATTTTTCTTCATCTTTTCAACTCTGATCTCTAAGGTTAACAATCAAACACCCTGTTCAGATCATTAAATTATTTTACAAGCCAGACCAATTATCAACAAATTCTTCCAAATTCCAATTTAATCCTAGTATTACTGTCTGTAGCCTGTAGGTACTGTTTACCTTCCTAAAACAAAACCTTTATGCAATTGACAAATAATGGACTGCAACAAATTGGCATTAATGATAATTGCAAAACAAGACCTCATCTGTCCTGCTTGATAGTTATAGAGTGCTTTCCAGGTATTTCTTTTCTCTTCATCAAATCTTGTCACAAAAGACGAGATTTGCAAAAGAAGTATATTATGTATGGAAAAATAAGAGAACTATAAAGACTGACTTTAATCAAGTAAATATGTACATAACAATAGCATCTAACAAATAAAAATAATTACCACGTAGGTTACCCTCCTGAATATCCTTGTCAGTCTTAGGGGAACTATGTGAAGACTCGGTGATCAACCTTAGTGTTCTATTGTCTATGATCCTGCCAAATGCCAATACCAGTAAATATCCAGGATTAATCCCTCAGAGAACTGAAGAATCACGAAAATTACACCAGCAATAGCGCCAACGGCTAACAGGATGAAGAGGGAAACAGTGCAAAAGCAATGTAAGGTAAGCATCAAAATGAACTTTACCCCAACCCCAGTGGATCAACACACTCCATGCCACGAGGGAATGATTGTAAGTAGGTAAGCCCCTTTCTACCCATTGCAGAACCTTTCCTTTCAACTTTTTGAGTCACAAATTTTTGAGGCGCAGGTGCTGTTCTTGATTCCCTCATTTCACGAACCCTACGAGCAAGCTGTCAAAGAAGCCCAACTACATTAAATTAAACAGAATTTCATAAGTACTTCCATTTAATAAACATAATTTCATAAGTACTTCCATTTAATAAACAGAATTTCATAGAAAATGAACAAAGAATCTAAATTCCAATTGTCCAAGTTCATGATGAATAACATTACAAAAGATTCCAAAGTAAATTATTAAAATAAAACTATTAATAACACAAAAAGAAAGGAAAGAAAAACAGAAATGACGAGCCAAATATAGCCCATAAAACATAAGATACCCAAAATTCTAATCTCTTCCGACTTAACAATGCACACATAGAGCCCTCTACAAACTCATTTAGATTTAAGGCAAGTATAATTTCACCCTAGTTACAATGTGGATATCAGTAATAGGACCTACGATGTTATTAGTATGTTACTCAGACCACTTGAACCTTTTCCACAATGGATTATCACCAGCAGCAAAATAAAAAGCAAATACATTTTATTTGAATGGCTGAAAAACCAAAATGCAATAAAACACGATAGTCATTAAATAACTCCCATCCCCCCAACAGAAGGAAATTGATAAAGACATTAGTTCCCTCATTTCAAGTATATACTATTTACCTTATGGTCTAATATAACATGCATGTCGCAAAACATTAAGAAATAAAAACAATAAAGACAGAAACTACAATACTTGACAAACTGTTCTTCAACTTTGTTAGGGAATTTACCACGTTGTAGTTACTGAACCAGTCCAAGAGTAACTACACATTAGCAATTATATTACCTATACGTTGGATTCTCTGTTACATCTACTGATTCTATTAGCTTTAGTTAGCTTTCTAACTATTTAGTTAGTTAGTGCATGCGTAGCTCAGTAACTTCTCTTGTTATAAATGTATGATGTACTGTATCAGCACATTATTCAATTAATCAATTTCAGAGTATCCTATGGATCCTCTTCTTTAATTTTAACTCTATAATAAGTTTCTCTATCAGCCTTTTCTAACATCACAGCTTCTCCTCGTGCATTTGGAATAAGCATGTGAAGATTAAAAAATCCATTACATACAGCACTATATCCTATCGAAACCATAGGGTTTAGGTCGGAAACAAATCCGAATACTAATTAATTAATAGCTTGAAATTAGATTAATAAGTGATGATTTCATACCTCAGCTTCGTCAACGTGCTTCCAGCGACTAGGCTCCTCGCCGTCCCAGGCACGATCTTCGTCGCGCGGTGCCGGTCTTCCGGCGGCGGCTTTGGACCTGGAGGCGGCGACGGGATCTTTGACGTTATCCTCGTCGCCGCTGGAGATGCTGAGCATCTCGACTTCGGAATCGTCGTCATCGTCGGCGACTCTTCCTTTGGCATTCGACTGCTTCGTCGGAGGAGCAGATTTCTTCGGCGGTTGAACGTAGTTAGCGACGGGCTTGCGGGAATTGGAAGAGGATTTGCCGTAGTTGAGATCACGCTGCGCTTGCTCCTTCAGCGCCATCTGGAGAAGCTCATCTTCGTCGCTGTCGCTCGACATCGTCGCGGTGGAGAGAGAAAAAGAGGAGAGAGGGATAGTGGTGTCGTTTTGGTGATTTTAGATCTGAGAGAGTTACTGTGTCTGTTTTGGTGGAAGGAGAAGAAGACGAAAATGGAAAGAAAAAAATGAGTTCGAAGGAGAATCTTCCAATCTCAAATGTAATTTTTTTTATTCAGCCGAAATTTTTTGTTTTTCATTTTTATTGATAAGTTATTTTACATTTTTTTTATTTTAAGTAAAATATCGAACATTTTGTTTTAATTTAAAATATTAAAATTACAAAGAAAAATTATACATTATAAGGTAATAAGTTTATTTCTATTAATAATTTTATGAAATAATTTGTCTGAGAAAATCAAAATCTATACGGAAAACATACTAATAACAATTTTCCATTTATTAAAATACAACGCAAATATTTTTTATTTTTAATATAATAACACTAGGTTACAACATTGACTTAATCAATTTCATACTTTTCCTTAATCACGTCACGTGATATTTCATAATCTCGTAATTGTCTTTGTTACGAGTGAATATATCCTTGAATAAAAGTTGTATCTCAACTCAATGAACTTTAACTCTCTTTTATTCAAGTTATCTTCTTCACCCTTATATTGTAAATTCTCCAATGATGTTCAATTTTTTTGGGTGATATTTTCTTGCAACAAAATGAATACAGCATTGGCAAAATTTGTATAAACTTTTGGCCATATTATTTTCCAATTGGGTGAATTAAAGTAGTTTAGAAATATTAATCCATGTTTATTAAGTATCAAGTCGAGGTAAAAAATCAATTTTAATCGATAGATAAGAAGGTTGGGACTTGGGATCATATAAGTGTTGCGAATATAACTCAACTAATCTTAGATTATTTTGTTAAAATAATAGCATAACACAATTAAATAATATAATTATTATAACAAATTAATGAAAAAATATAAAATTAAGAGCAGTGATTTCACTAAAGGTGGTCAGATCTTCGGACAAAAATTATTTATCGCCGAAGTCAGTAAATAATAAATACTCTCACCAATAACAATGATTAAAAAATTGTACACATATAGAACTCTTAAATGTATGATCGTCCAACTAATTTGGCCCAGTTGGTTCCAATCTTCAGCTTAAGCTTGTCTTCAAGTTGGGCATCAGATATCGCAAGTGTTGTTTTATTTGATGTTGAGCTTGTCAGAAATTCTTCCTGCACCATTCAAATTTCTATTACACCCAACAAGTCTAGTAGAAATTTGAATGGTGTAGGAAGCAAATACCTGAGCTTGTATTCCTTTTTCTTGAATTTTAGCAGCAACAAGTCTGTTTCTTGAGCCCTTTTTCGGGCTTAACTTTTTCTATTTTGGTCTGTCATTATTTTGGCCAACCTCTGTTTTTTTTATTGTTTGGGCTTTAAGTCTTTCGTTACATACGAGCTTTCATGCTATATTAGAATTCTTCTCTTGGATACGGGTTCTAATATTGAAAGGGAAAGTGTATTAGTAGATTTAGCTTGACTAACCAGCTTGTCCAAAAAAAAACCTTTGTGAGTTCATTGATGAACAAGAAAACATTGATAGCTAATTTGATTCTTTAAAATTTAAATTGTAACAGCATATGTCCTCTTTTAATTGTTAGCACATTCAACACTTGTGGCATGAATCCGGATCCTCTATGAGAGAGAAAGACACAAAAATTTGAGATTATAGTGTCCATTTGCTCTATCTTACCACAGGATACTTATTTCCTGTGACAAACATTGATGCATGGATCCTTAGTAAAGTAAGGATGAATCATTCATAAAAGAAATATAGTTCATGTTATGTGGATCCCCTACTCTTTCTCTACATCCCAAGGCCAATAAACATGAAAGCTAATTGAGATTGCTTGGAGTACATGTGATTGATTTTTCACATTTGCAATGAGTTACTAAATGGAGTAAGTAGAGAGCAGAAGGGTTGAACTTGGAACAATAATTAATGAGATATTGGCTATAGTTTTTCTCTTCTTCTTTTTTTCGTAAAGGAAATTTAATACTTGGTTACATATATTGGATTCAGATAAAGTGTTTTTCTTCCTGAAAAATGATACATCGGTAAGAAAAATGTCACGCGTAAATGTTTCAATTTTTAACTTGTGGAGTAAATTAAATTGGGGAAACAAAAAGGATAGAAAAAAAAGGGATGAGTAATTTCATTCCTACAGTGCACGCTAAGATTTTAATTTAGGACCACACAATCCAGCTATGAAGATTTAGTGCCACTTAATTTTGAATATAAATAAATCGGTGTGTGGCAAATTGTAGATTCTTCTTTTTACCTCTCTCTCTCTCTTGTGAATGTATCAATGATTGTTCCAAATTTCAATTTAGGATGCAGCTCTATATCATCCACATGGAAGAGACTTGTTACTTGGATTCTCATGCATGTATGTAGATGTCATTTGTATTTTGTATGGCCCTTGATTTTTTTATATTTTTTTTAGTTTCATTTTCATGTTTTAGCGGAGGCATAATAGTAATCGTAAATTTGCACCTCCATGGCTCCCTTTGTTAATTTCTTTTCTATGTTGGGAAAATTCTAAATTAAAGCGAAAGGAGGAATGTTTGTCGGATCTCATCTATCTCACATCGTATGTAAGTACTAAGTACAATGTATCGTTTTTTTATTGCGTCATAATATTAATTGTCTATGTAAAGATCAGGGCATCAGCAACATGTATACATAGGAATGATAGACACGTA
>JBBMKG010681513.1:0-11481 GCA_037834515.1 Lespedeza cuneata | reverse complement strand
TGTGTGGTCTAAGTTAGAATATCTATTCATGTGCAATTATAGAGACAACATGCGTGTGATTAAATTTGTGTAGATGCCAGCTTCAAATTAAGGAGGGGTCCCTAGCACAAGAGTAGAGACATGGACCTACCTAATTTGCCTACTTAAATTTCGGACAGGTAGGGTCCATACTCCATAGATGCGTATTTACTCATTCTTTGAACAAATATATTTATTATAGCAAAGAAAAAAATAAACCAACATAAATTTGATAGCGTGGGTTTCTGATCAGAATGTCCTTTTTTGTATTTATTTATGGAGGTGATTCCTTATTGTACAACTACCACAAGTGAAAAATGTACCGTGTTAAGTGTTACTAGTTGAACGTGTGCATAGTGATTGAAAGCAACTGGTGGTAGAATACAGGAATGTCCACTTGACAAGCGGAAATATTTATGGATTTGGGTTCAACAATATTAAGGGTATCAGGGATATACCAGTATGACTGCCAATTAAAAAATAATAAAAATAAATTTTAATAATTTTATCTTTTGTAATAATATTGAATTATAGATTTTCTAATTAACGCGTATAGATTTGTATTTTTTCCTTTAAAGTAAAATTTCATCTTAGATGGGTGAAAATTAATATTTATTAGAAAAGAAAGTTATACGAGAGTGATGAACTTTTAAATAAAGATAGTTTTTCTACTAAAATAAAATAAAAATGTTTAATAAGATTTAAGAGCATTATTGATATTTTGTAGAGGACTTTTTCTTTATACACTCAGTAAATTTTAACAAACAACAAATAATACATTTTGAATTGGGCTTTCGATACATTCCCTAGGTCCTCAATCTGAAATGTATTATCGGGTGTAAATTGAAATTTACTGCGTGCAGAAAGCAAATTAGTCAGCAGAGATGAGAGCAAGTTCGGCTCAACTTGCAAACTCTGTCCAGCCAATTTGATATAAAGGAATTTGGGTCAGTTTATCGGTTTGGATTTGGGAAGGTCAAGCCCGATTCATATATAATAGGTAAGATCTCTAGTAGATACATTCTTATTTTTTGAAAACTTTGCTAGATATCAAAAATGAAAATAGATTTGATGAAACTTATTTATTAAATAAATCAGATCATTTATTTTTTTAAAGCTTCATTAGTCAAAGTCCAATTTATTTAATTTTTTTTTAAGAAATAACTTGTCATATTTATTTATTAAATAAGTACGACTAAATTTTAAAAGATTGCTTTGTTAAAAAGTGTTTTTTTTAACCTATAGTTAAACAGTTAGATTCACGCTATTCAAAAAATCCTATTAACATAATACGTTGACTCATTTAATTATTATTATTGTTGATAATTCTTAGATTAATTAGCTTATATAAATATTTAAATTATTAGCCTATTCAAATGTAAGTTTGTTAAACCATTTAAATGTAGGTTTGTTAGTCCATTACACTAACACAAAATAGTTTTTAAAATAAGTTTTTAAATCAATTAAGTTTTTTTCGAAAAGGTTAGGCTTTTTTTTTAAAAGAAAAAATCTATGTAAAATAGATAGGCATGCCCGAAATATTTAAAACCCAATTCCGTGAAAATATTTATTTTTTAGGAAACAGCCTAACATTGTATTTAAGATACCCATTAGCATTTTCTCTACATTTCTACTTCGTGTAATTTTTATATGAATTTTGCCTAACACGTTCTTTCTCTCTAATTTATTCAATCCAACTTATCTAAGCACCGAATGCCACAGCTCATTGGATGAGCTCCAAATTCAATCCCAGACTCTTACTCTCTGATTCGTGTATATTATGGGCCTACCCTTTTGGTTAAGCAACCATGACTTAAATAGGCTACCATTACCAAAAACCAAAAAAAGAAACTACCGTTGCTTGTTGGCTGCCAATTCAATAATCTTGAATGGTAAAAATATGAAATGTAATTTAGCACCGTTTCTTAGTTGGTGAAGCAAATTAAGAAAAAGCGTTGGAGATGCTACAATAGAATTAATTGGAGATATAGTTTTAGAATTGCTTAGTTGACAGGAAAATATAAGGGAACAACAATGCTATTTTTCTTTTTAATTTTGATGATTCTAGATTGACAAAAAGTTATCAAGAAATTTGAGATACTTTATATTATATAGCTTCTTAGCAATTTCGAGTTTTTTTTTTCTATGTGTGATTATGGACTACTCAAATATGAATTTACTGGGATTTTAAAACCTGTTCAATGTACCTGCATAAGCAAAATCCAACATTTGTCACAAGTTTCAATCATGAACAAAGTTCAGGAACACCAAAGATTCTCTACATTTTGAAATGAAACAAGTGCCCTACTTTGTGGTTTTACACTAAAAAAAAAAAAAAATACTCTGCTATTGAGTAAAACAACAATTCAATTCAATTCATGGGTTTCATTTCATGTCTTACAATTCTCAAAGTTTACAGGGTTTGAGAGGCTTCCCACACAAACCTTTGTTTCCAGAGTAAGTACTCCCAGGAAAGTCAATTAGAGGTTTACCCTCTGGGATTTCCCCTTCAAGTACATTATCTGATAAGTCCAATTCCTTCAGCTTTCTCAACTTGAGAAATCCACTTGGTATATTACCGCTGAAGTGGTTGCTTTGCAGCTTTAGTCTCTCCAATAAGGTCAACTTTGCCAACACCTCTGGCAAGTTGGAGGCTAATTCATTGAAGCTCAAATCCAAACTGTGAATGGAGTTTAGCCTCCCAAGGGAACTTGGCAATGTCCCTTTCAGAATGTTATGAGACAAATTCAAGTACTGAATGTTTAACTGTCCTCCTACACCAATTGCCTCAACTCCACTTGAGAAGTTGTTATCAGAAAGATCAATGTATGTTAGTGACCCCCCACCAGAAGTACCTTGTTCATTGTCAAATACTCCAGTTAGGGAGCCAGTTAACTTGTTTGAGTGAAGATCAAGAACACCAAGATCAGGCAAGTTTGTGATGGAATAAGGTATTTGTGAATCAAGTGAATTACTTGAGAGGTTTAACAAGTAGAGCTGAGAGAGTGATCCTATCCATGATGGTATGGTTCCACTGAGAAGGTTCTGTGATAAGTCCAGTTCCTGTATTGGACTATGTGCTGTTTGTAATAAGTCTGGAATTTGGCCCTTGATGCCACAGCCTGCAAGGTAAATACGCGAAAGCGATGGTAGGTTTGTTAGCCATGGTGGAATGGAAGAGAGGTTCAAAGGGTTGAAAGAAAGATCAAGTGTCTGAAGGTTTTGGAGGGAGGAAATCTCTTGAGGCAATGGCCATTCAATCAAATTGTTGGAAATGTTGAGCATTATGAGCTGAGAGAGTTGGCCTATTGATTTTGGTATTTGGCCAGAGAAGGAGTTGCCACTGAGGTAAAGCTGTGTCAAAGAATGCAAATTGCCCAAACTGGAAGGCAATGCTCCTTCAAGTTTGTTGTTTGATAATGAAACTCTTTGAAGTGAAACCAAGTAGCCAAAACTAGGAGGTATATTTCCACTCAGATGGTTATTATGGAGTCTTAAGAATCCCAGAGAAGGCATTTCACCAGATCTTGAGGGAAATGGGATGGTTCCCTCAAGATTGTTGGTGTCCAAATACAAAACTGAAATGGAAGTTAAATTGGTTAGTGATGAAGGTATGCTTCCACTTAGCATATTGCTTGAAAGATCAAGCTTCTCCAGAGCCTGCATCTGACCAATGCTATTGGGTATATGACCCATAATAGCATTGTCATGAACATCCAATTCTACCAAATTGGTCAAATTCCCAAGTGAAAAGGGTATTGTACCTGATATTTGGTTTGAATAAAGCAGCAACCTTTTCAGGTTTTTTAAGCTTCCAAGGCTAGAAGGGACTGACCCAGATATCCTATTTTCATGCAGTGCCAGTTCCTGGAGGTTTGGCAAATTACCAATGCTTTCTGGTACTGGGCCAGTTAAATTATTGCCATAAAGGTAGAGCTTTTGGAGCTTTGGCATTTGCAGACCAATTGTTTGTGGAATGGTTCCAGTGAGGCCTACTAAGCCACCAAGATCAAGGATTTCAAGAGAAGTGAGTAGTGCTATGGAAGGAGAAAGCTGGCCAACCATTTGTGTTTGAAACAAATCTTTTTCCATGAGTCCTGAGAGATTGATCTGTGTGACTCTAGCAGTTGCATTGTCACACACAACACCTTCCCATTCACAACAGCTCCTATCATTCCACTTTGCCAACCTGCCAGATGTATCCTTCTGAATGCCACTCTTGAAGCCTATCAAGCCTTCCAAGTCCTCTGAACTGCATTCTCCTGTTGTTTTCCTAATTGCTCCTCCAAATGCTATCAATGTCAGCAGTGTAACTATCTGTAGAAGTTGATAATCCATTTTGCTCTACCCAATGGAAGTGGCTCTTATCTTACGCAATGGTTTCTTGCAAGTTGCAACTGAATAGGCCCTTAAGAATGTTAGCTTAGATATTTTGGCAAATAGTCCACACTCTTCACGAGACACAGATAAAAACAAGTATTACATTGCTTTCGAGATCTAACTTTTTCTTTCCTTTTGGCCTCTTTTCCCTTTCACAAATTTTCAAAGCTGGAAAGCATGTTTGTCTGAAATCATGATTTCTTTAATAGTAATTAGCTACAGTGATAGATTCCAAATACTGGCCCATTTGATTGTCTGCATAAGCGCCAGAATTCTCGTACCTGTAAACTATTTTGGATTAAACCAAACCTCGGTCCCTCTATGTGCCTTTAGGGAATATAGGAGTTCTCTATTCTACAAAGGTGCAACCATAATGTAGTAGTTGAAATTTGAAAACCAAACTTCTCTGTTTGAAGCATGCCATGTAGCCAAGCACATGGTTAGGATTAATCTTATAATGGTGAGAGTTTGGTGGTTGTGCACATTTGGAAGTTTCTCTTTTGGGAGTTTGTCAACTTCTATGTTCTCATAAAATTTTTCCTTTGTGACTTACATGTTGAGAAATCAGGAGATACTTTGGTTAATGTAATCTTTATGCCCTTCACAAGGAGTAATTTATGTCCTAATTTTAAATTCCAATTGGCATCTTAAATTTGTGAGCCTTCTTTGCTCTACACTGCGCATTGAATTCTTTTTATGATATTACTAGTAGAGAGAGAGGTATTATGTACCTTCCTAATCAAGAGAAAGTGATTACCTAAAAATAAATCTTTTTTATTAATTATTAAAATAGGTAAAATTAATATTTTAAAATATATACACCAAAAAACAATTACATACAAAACAATTCCCTTTCTTGATAGTTGTATTATGATATTATATTGTCCCAATTTTGAGTACAATGATTTATCATAGACAATGTCGCCCAGAAAGCAACATTTTACAAAAAGAAAATAAATCTACACCGTACTGTCCAGGGGTCTTGTCTAGCTTTTCTTTTAAAAAAAATAACTGTCACAACAGATATTTAAAAGAGGGAGAAAAATTATCGCAAAGCATCCAAAATCCTTAACCATTTTTACAAAGGCATTGTCGAGTAGTTGATGTAGACACCAAGATTCAAATCTTGGATGGCCGCTTCAATCACTTGAATAGAACGAAAACAAAATAATTTACTTTTGTTTTTGGTACATAATAAACCTGGTTAGCAATATTAAATTTGCCAATAATTTGTATAACTTTTTTTTTTCTTTATTATTCTCAAAATTATTGGTTCCTAACTTCAAAAAAAAAATAAAAAATTATTGGTTCTGTCCTTCCTTACCTAAAAGGCTGCTCTTCTTCCGTGCCCTTACATGCGTGGAAGCTTAAATGAAATAGGGCTTGAAGGCAGAAAGTACAGAACTCTCAGGCCGGAAAAGGGAAGTGCTTCCCCGATTCAATTAAAGAAGGAATTTCATCTCTCGTCCAATAGAACAGGAAGTCTCAAGTCAGTAGCTTGTACTTCTCGTGCTCTTCCAATCGCATGAGACAACCTATTATGTTCAATCAGCCCCTGGCTTCTGTTGAATGAATAGAGGGTTCAGGTGAAGCAGGGGAGTGTATTGCTCTCTTTCCGTCAATATCTTAAACTCTGTCTACATAATGTATTTTTACTTAACTAATGATATTTTACAAAGGGAACTACAGTGTTCAACAAATTAATTTAATGCACTTATTGTTTATTACCTAAAAAATGCTAAGTAATTAACGGTATTTTTTTTTTAAAAAAAAAGAAATTAATATAGAAGGAGTCTTATAAAAAGAACAGGGGAACTTCTCAAAATATTTCTATATATAAGGATTAAAAGCAGTAGGATGTAAAGAACTGGTGAAGTTTGATAGGGTCAAAATACACTCACATATGCAGAGGGAATCTTAGTTTATGATTCTCTTGTGATGACAAAATAGGTCGAAATTTTTTATTGAGATGAAACTAATGCCCGAAATTTCTAAAACTAATCAATTGGCTATGGTTATATTGGAAGGAGTAATATACAAGTAGCTACAATGAATCCTAAATCTGAAGGCCCTGATAGCAGTTTTGGGTTCTAGAAATTCTCGTGATTTATCAACCAAAAATGACAAGATGGTATGGCCAGACTAACATTAGATCTTGATCTCCGTCATCCTTTAGCATACCTGACACGTGCAGCATGGGAATGCACACAGATGCAATGCACTTGATCTACACGAGTTAGAAGTGAAACACATTCCTTGAACGCTGAAAAGCACCTCAATAGTCAATAATAAGCACCATTTATCATGTGACCATGTAGTGGTATAGATGATAAACATGAAACTGCTTTCTCTTCAGTGTTTTCTTTCCCTTCTTCTCTCTACAGTATGCCAAGATTGAGAAGTGAAAGAACTGTGATACTTTCCATGAGAATTGAGTAATGATATTGATTATGTTTGGACAGATGAAGTAGGGCTAGTATAATCTCCCTCTACATTGTCAAAAGCAGCTCTCCCAGTTAACATCTTTAGAGCTATTTCACAAACTTCAACAAACCACTCATCCTGTGGCAAGACACTGCCATTCAAAGGTTTTTAATCAGTATGAAGCAGAATACAACAAAGATGGTTCATTCCATCATAAATGTACTTATATGATGCTGGTCAAGACATTTTTCCTTTATTTCTCTCCAATTCTTTCTGTTGATATTTAATGAGTATATATCCAATGTAATTGTATTGATGGAAAGGTGATTATGGAGCAGAAAAGAATGTAGTGATACTAGCTTCCTTTATTTGGATTGTTTGAAATAGGATAGGGGTAGGATATAATGAATTCCATCCATTATCCCACTTTATTCTATTTCATTCTACTTAACAAAAGATATTCAATTATAATTTTGTGCTAAATAGATGTACCTGTAGGGATCTAGCCCCGTAGCAGCAACAGCATTAACAGCCCTCTCAATAATATTTTTGATAGCTGTATGCAGATGACGAGATAAGTAACGGCCTTGGGATGAAAATATCATCACAAATTGCATATCCAAATAAAGCTGCACGAAATGATCAACCAGTGAGTCTGATATTATCTTTGCTAAGTGGTCTTAATTCCTAAGCATTAAATAAATGTCTTCTTTCAGGGTATTTGAGTTGTTGTAAATCCTCTGACATCTATTTTCAATTTCTATAGATATAAATAAATAAATGTCTTCTATATATTCTTCACAAACTACCTTTTAAAAACAGGTCTCAGACGAAACTTTTTAAATGTTTATAGCCGACATTATTTTTATAGGCCTCAAGAATTAACTTGTCAATTAACATCCAATATAGTATTTTATAGAGGACCAACTAGGCTTTAATTAAGTTGCAATAAATTGTAGCCCCTCACAACAATGAGTCTATAGACTATAATCTTGTCTTGAAGTGACTACCTGTTGAAGGCCAACGGGACCCAAAGGCGTTGATCCTGTCTCAACCTCTTCCCAGAAGGTTTGATCATCAGAAAGCCACAAGATCACTGTTTCTGCAAGTCTCATCAATAAAACAGTGGCAAATCTTTCCCTTCCTACAAACACATCTGATGCAATGCTTGCCACTTGTGTAAGCTTTGCAAAAACCTCCTGAACAATAATGTAGGAAATGATAAACTCATAAACCTTATAAATAACCAAAGATACTACTACAATGTTTCTATTGATGCGTGTGTATCTGAGTTCTATAGAGAAAGCATGTTCTAATGATTCAAAGGCATAACAACATAGTATCAAAGGAAGCATCCTTTGTGTAACACATATTACCTGAAAAATTGGAGAAGGAAACCATTCAGGTTGTTCTACATTACCATCCATTCCCAAGTATATTAATGCATTCAGACGTGCTTCTCCATCTTCTGTGAAGATAAGTTCAAGAGCTTGTTGCCGGCAAAAGCTGTCTCGCAGGCGATCAACTTCACGTTGGAGCCTTTTCTTCAGTTCACGCTGTTCTTGAGGCTTCTGTTTGTCTGATCCTCTTCTCTGAGAGTCATCACCTCTAGAGCTATGTGAAAGCTTGACGACAGCACGCGGGAGCAGCTCATCTGCCAGCAACATTGCATTGGCGAGCAATGCTATCTGCTGTTCTTCAGTCTCAGCAAGCTTAACAATTTTGTGCCCTTCCAGGTTCTCAGTTACCACTGAACCTGGCAATGCATTTATTAGCAAATTGATATAGAAGCTGAACCCTTGTATGAGGCCTTCAACTGCAAGGATATCCAATTGTAGTGTTTCAAGAGGTCCTACATCTTCAAATAGCTCCTATTCAGGTAACAGAAAACTTTATTAAGCATATTGAGCAAAGAGATATAAAGGGAAGGAGTGAAAGTAAGTAGATTTCATGATGAATTTTTCCAATAATATAATCTCTCAGTTGGCCTTGTCTCAATTTCTAGTAACATTAATATTCCAAACTAATATAGGATACTGAACAATGGTTTTCTGTGAAAAAATTCCAAATGGAAACAATTGTGAAATCATGTTAAAAGACCTTACAATCACAAAGTTGAAAATAGGTACGAGAACCAAAATGTAAGTAATTACCTGAACCATCAAGTTGAATTTGTGAGCACTGTTTGAAAGCTTTGGTTGGAATGAACTTATGTTACTGTGAGAAGATGGAGGTAGGCCAGAAGGCCTGCTGCTGGTTGGTGCATAAGCAAGCAACCAATCCTCTGCAGAAGCCAGTGCAGAACAACTTTGTTCAATTCTTTTCAAATTTGTTTTCAGTGCATGCTCAACAAAGGGCCTAAAATATTTTATTAAGACAGGGGAAAGGGCCAGTCCTCTAGCCTCTAGCAGATAACAGTGACTCATGCAAACATGAACACATTCAGCTGCAATTCTCAAACTTCCTGCAGCAGCTGTAGAGGCAAGAATGCATCTCTTTAGGACAACGGCAAACTGCTCAGACTGTGCAACTGCCCAAGTTACTAGCTCAGAAGTATATGCAGGTTCTTCTTCAGCAAACACTGTCAAAGAATCTGATGCTGCTTGTGAAATGGTTGAAAAGACAAGCTTTGAAATGGTGGAAATAAATGTCCCAACTCCACCAGAAGTGATGGATTGAAGGCTTTTCATGTGACGCTGCAATGTTCCTTGGTGTGAATTTAGGAGTAATGTATGAGCACGTGGACCATCCCCGAGTTTTTTCAATGCCAATGCTGTTGATCGAATCTCTCCGCTGCGAGTTGATGTCTGGCAGATAGTGTCTGCTAGTTGATCAGCTAGTTTTTGTCTGTGTTCAGTAATGGCATTATGCAATGCTTGGAGTAAACTTGGACTTAAAGTTTTCGCTTCCCTAATTTCTTTTGCCATTTTTTCTCCTTCATCCAAAGCAGCCATAGCTTCATCCACTCTTTTCTCTGCTAATAGAACTTCAAGGGTTTCTAGATATCCTATTAGCCATTTTTCTGTGTTGGATATATCTGTTTTTTCATTTAGTATTTCATCTATATCTGAATCTTCTTTTCCACTAATCAAGGAACCAAGCTCGCACCCGTCTGCTAAACCATGAACCAAAGCAGCCTGAGTGGATAGAAGATTTCTCATGGAAAGCAGCTCTCCCTCAAGATCTGAAATCTCTTTGGATGTACTACATAAAAATATTACAGAGATAGTCATCATCAAGACTGTCAAAATCATGCTTATAGATAGTGGATAATGGACTTGTCAATTTTTGGTAGAATCATAAAGCCTTCTTGGCACCTTGTTCAAAGATTTAAATTTCTGAAAATGGATCCTTGAATTGTTAGCATATTTCTGACTAAGAGGTTGGATGTTAGATGTTAAATCATTGATATTCATAGTATAAGTTATAGAAATCATGAATTGTAAATGGCTGCTCTGGACGAAACTTTAGAACAAACACCTGTTTCTAAATTTAATACAACTACTTTCCATGTTCACAAGATGCAATCTGTAGACAAAGGAACTTCAGAAAGGGAAGGCACTAGATTGGTATTCTCATTAAAATGGAAAAAAAAAATCACAAGTTCATGTGTGGTGCATAAGAATTAAAAAATGTAGCAGAAAAGATTCCTCAGCTAAGATATGTAATTAACAATTTTGTGGTGTGGTGTGTACCCACCGTATGAAGGCTGAGTAATTAGCGAGAACACTTTTGCGCATTTCTTCTGCTGAAGCCTTCTTCAGGTCAACAAGATAAGCGCACAAGTGCCTTATCTCCTGCAAACGGTACAAACATTGATTAAAAAGGAAGGCAATAAAATTTCCTCAACCAAATAAACAAAAATCAGTACAATGTTATTTTTCCATAATCCCCTGACTTCATATACCAAGAATCATTTTTGCACTTGGCATACATTGCATACATGGCACAAAAATTATAAATTTATAATTACAATTACATTTTCAAAGCATAAAAACTTCATTACATTGAATACCAAAGTAAAACTTCAATTCTGATTAGATAATATCCCTAAAAGTACTTAAAGAACTGTACGTAAGTTTTGTCCGAGTTGAATGAGTTTAACCACACCATATCAAAACCCTTCAATTTTCGAGGGAACTGTAACATTTCCCATCATTTTTCATTCATGATCTGCCATAAAACAAATAGACCCATTTATCAAATTTTGGAAAGGAACTGATTTGGAGAGAAAGAGAGACCTTTTCGTTCATGCTGCGGGATTTGGAGGCGACATAGGCATTGGGATCAAAGGTGGAACTTTTGAAAACCTTGAGTTTATCGCTGAGAGTGAGATTGGCTTCAAGTTCCGCAGAACTTCCAATGCTGGATGACAAGGATCCTTTCGGAGTCGTGAACGGTAACTGATCCATTGTTGTTTTTTCTACGTTGTATTATGCATGCAATTGCGAAAACGTATAAAACAACGCCGTAGAAGGTTCAATCCAATTGAGTATGGAGGATTAATGATCGACTGAATCAAAGTGCAGAAAATCTAATGGAAGCCATAATCAGATTGAATGATTGATGTATGCGAATGCGATGGTGTGATGATGGGAATGTTACGTGCATGGCATGCACTGCAGCCATTCCTATAGGACTTTTTTTTCTTTTTTTTTT
>JBBMKG010681512.1:0-11474 GCA_037834515.1 Lespedeza cuneata | reverse complement strand
TTTTTTTTTTTTTTTACAAGTAACATCTAATTCAATTATATTAAGCTAGTTTAATAATGTATAAAATTCCTAGGGAGTGATCATGATTTTACAAACTTATTTCTTTAGAACATTGATGCATTTTCAATTGTTTCATATCAATGATTTTCAAGCAAGTATTTTTTGGATAGTTGTAAACTATCTAAAATTAAAAGCCGCAAAATGTTATAAGATAATAATACAACAATTATAAATGTAATATTTTTTTTTATTTCAAAATATAAGTTTTTTAAAGTTTTAGTACAGGTATTAAAAAATTCTAATTAATATTTTTAATTTCATAAAAATATAATTACAACTTCTTAACATATCATTTATTTATGTAATTAATTATTCTCACACTAATTAACAATTTCTATAAGAGTATTTTTAAAAAAATATAATTAATGTTTTATTAATTTTTTAAAATGATTTATATTTTGGAATAATTTTTTATTTTTAAAACGATTTATATTTTTGAATAGTTTAAAAGTTAGGAAATAAAGACTAATCAATTAAAGTTTAATCAATTTAAAGTTTAAGATCAAATTCAAAAATTCTATAAAATTTCAGTTAAAAACAATTTAGTTTACCCTGATTTAAATTGAATGCAACTATGTATGGGCATTTGAAACACTTTAATTTGACATGGTGTAAATTAAGTGAAAGTTAAAATTCATTTAATAATGTTAAATTAAATGAAAACTCGAATCGATTTTTATTTTATTTTGAAATAAAAAAAGGGTAAAATATGTTTTTGGTCCTTTACTTTTTAAAATAATGAGTTTTAGTTCTTGGACTTTTAGTTGATCATTTTTAGTTCCTCTACTTTTTGTTCGTTAGGACTTCTAGTCCTCGCCATTGATTGTTAGTCCCTATACTTTTTAAAATAATGAGTTTTAGTCCTTAAACTTTTAATTGATTAGATTTAATCCCTCTATTTTTTTTATTAGGATTTTTTAGTCTTTGCTATTAATTTTTTTATGACATGGCATTGTACATAGAATGTTGATATATTAAAAGTTTAAGGACTAAAATCTATTATTTTAAAAAGTATATGGACTAAAATTATTGACGAGAACTAAAAGTCTTAACAAACAAAAAATAGAGGGACTATAAATAGTTAACTAAAAGTTTAAAAATTAAAACCTATTATTTTAAAAAGTACAAGACTAAAAACATATTTTACTCTAAAAAAAATATCCCAATAAAACTATTTTTTAAATAAAAAATATTTTATTACAACAGAGAGAGCAATAAAACCTAAAAAAAACATTGATTTGATTTTATTACAAGAAAGAGCACACATAGTTGGTGTGAAGTGAAGTGAGAAGAAAACCATGGCAGTGTCATCACAAAATCCAAAGTTTGACATCGTGATTCTTGGAGCTTCTGGTTTCACCGGCAAACACGTCCTTAAAGAAGCCCTAAAATTCCTCAGCACCAATAATTTCAACTCCCTCGCCATAGCGGGCCGTGACCCATCAAAGCTGGCCCAAACCCTCAATTGGGCCTCCCGGCCCAATAACACTCCGTCACCGGAAATCCCCATCATCGCCGCCGACACCGCCGACGCCGCCTCCCTCCGCGCCCTCTGCGCCCAGACCCGCCTCCTCCTCAACTGCGTCGGCCCCTTCCGCCGCCACGGCGAACCCGTCGTCGCCGCCTGCGCCGCCGCCGGGTGCGACTACCTCGACATCACCGGCGAGACGGAGTTCATGGAGCGCGTGGCGCGTGGGTACCACGCGCAGGCGGAGGAGAGTGGAGCGTTGGTGGTGTCGGCGTGTGGGTTTGACTCGGTGCCGGCGGAGATAGGGTTTTTGTTTCATTCGAGGCAGTGGGTGGGCCCGGCCCGGCCCAATAGAGTGGAGGCGTATTTGGGTGCGGAGTCTGAGAAGAGGATTGTGGGGAACTTTGGGACTTTTGAGTCTGCTGTTATGGCTGTAAAGGATTTGAAGGAGATGGGACACTCTAGGGTTAATAGAGTCAAGCCTAAGGTATGAATAATGGTTATATGATCACAAATGCTAGCCAATAAGTAGTAACACTCTTTTAATCACACTCCCAATAATTGATTCAAATTTATTAAGGTGGATTGTGTTGGAAGAAGAGAGATAGGAAGAAAAAAAGTAAAGGTAGAGAATGAAAGTGACTAGTGATGTACTGGGAAATGAAGAGGCTGATAGGACGAAAATGAGATGAGATGAAGGAGAAAGTGAGTTTATATTAAAAGTAACTTTCATGAATTTAAGTTATCTAATCATGAATTGTCATATAATTGAAATTTGTTGTTTTTTAAGTGGTTTTATTTTTTAGTTTCTACCTCATAAGAGATCAACATACAGCAATGGAGTTCATAGAACTCAAACCACAATGGCTGTATGCTACTAGTAACTTATTTTCATTATTTACTTGTGCTGGTTGTTGATTGTAGGTCATTTTGAATGTTAAAATGTATATTGACATAAATTCTTTTAGATTTCCATGGATATATCATCTGAAATGAGATTAATGTTTTGACTTTTCATTGTTTTGACTTTTTATGTAATCTTGTTTATTTAGAGTATAAAGTTCTCAAACTGGGTTTATGCCATCTTTTTCTTTTTTCCTCTATGTAATATTTTCCATATTCTATATCATTTTGTCAACTTTTATCACTCCTGCTTGGTTGCAGATTCCTGGGCCCCCACCTAAAGAGAAAATAATAGAACACCAGAAGAAACTTGGCGTTTGGGGAGTAACACTACCTTCAGCCGATGCAACTCTTGTTGGAAGAACACTTTCAATTCTAACTGAATTCCCCCATGGTCTTCCTGGGCTGAATGAGAGTGCTGAGATTGTTGAGAAAAGGAAAGCCTTCTGGACATCTGTGAAACCAGCTCATTTTGGCGTGAAAATAGCCGCAAAATCTTTGTTGCACATGTTTGGATATATTTTTATAGGAGTAATCATTGGTGTTTTAGGAAGCTTCTCTTTTGGAAGATGGCTTCTTTTGAAATATCCTTCCATCTTTACCCTTGGTACGTTCAGTAAGAATGGTCCGTCCGAAGAGGAGATTGCAAGTGCGTCATTCAAGATGTGGTTTGTTGGACGCGGTTACAGTGATGAGAGCCGTGTTGCAGAGGGGAAAACAAAACCTGACGTGGAAATTATAACGAGAGTATCAGGACCTGAAATGGGTTATGTAACCACCCCAATAATCTTGGTTCAGTGTGCTCTCATTCTTTGCAGCCAAAGGAACAATCTACCAAAGGGAGGAGTTTACCCTCCCGGGATTGTATTTGGTCCTACTGATCTCCAAGAAAGACTTCAACAAAATGGAATATCTTTTGATGTCATCTCAAAAAGCTCCCTTTCTTCTTGACACTAGCAGTTCATTCTTTTTTGGTTGGAAGAGAAGAAAAATTGACTGTTCAAAATGCAGAAGCTGTAATAAAGTAATTAGGTAAGCTTCTTTTTTGTCTATATTTTGGAAGGATACTGCAGTTATATTAGTGGTTTGATAACCGGCTGGATCATCTTAAACTGACTTTGACATTTGTTATGGTGAATTTATCAGACATCATAGTGACTAACTTTATTATATGTAGAGATCATAAATAGAAAGACTGTTTACTAGTGGTAGATAGGTACTAGGGAGCGAATTGAGGCTTAGAAATGGAGAATTAACTCAGAAAAAGTGCTATTTGGCTTCACTCATGTCAAAACCTTTTGAGCAATACCTAGTCTGAGACTGAATGTTATGTAACTTGACACAAAACAGAAGGTACTGTCTGCATTGGCTTGTATTTTTGAGAAAGAAACAAAAACTTTGTAAGGTACCATCAACCTGATAAAACTTTGCACCTACAAAAGAAATATTACAAAAATTCTAGAGCTGTCATTATGAAGACATTGATCTTTTAGTTATAAATGGAAAGTTGTTGAGTCCTGGTTTTCTGACATGGGTATCAGAAATACAGAGCTTGTTTTGCAGTAACTGTTCAAAAATCTTTACATCTTTTACTTTATGCAAAAATGAATAATTAAGATCGCTAAACTAATTTGATAATGCGTACGAAAAGCCTTCTCTATTTTTTCTGTGTGTTATCTCAGTAAGATCCTGTTTCTTGACTGCAAAAGCTAGGGTTTTTATTTTTCCAAATAACCCAAATCATTTGCAAACCAAACCACTCTCCATGAGAAAGACTTTTTTAACTATAGCATGCGAGTTCGATTTCTGTTGTTAATGAGATAATCATGGTGGATGACCTGTAAAAATACCTCTTTGATTTCAGAATCTAACTCACCTAAAAAAATTGATATAAAAAGATTATGATTTTAGCTTTCGACATGAATGTTGTTGAACTTCATTTAGACATTTGAGATTAACTTTTTAATTTTTTATAATTAGAGAATAAATCAATATTGTTATTTTCGTTAACTGATTTGGGATATCACTCAAAATTAATAGTACCTGGAAAAATAAAATAGTAAAAAGAAAACGCTGCCTGACTCAAATCCAACTATTCTATAATGTTGCTCAATCCAACTATTCTATAGTTCTGAACCAACTTATCTCATGTTCAAGAGAATCCAAATTTCTTTAGAAAAATGATTCCAAATTTGGGCAACAATGCATGAAGCCGAAATCGCTACTAATTGTTGGTCAGCCATATCGCAGTGAATTTGTTCCCAGATCTTGTACACATCGCCCATCACACTATTGAGGGTATTATTCAAGATTGTCCCATTTATGTATAGAATAATTAGACATCGCATTTGCAGTATTCAATCGGATGACGACTTCTTTACATTAACTGTTCCAAATATCTTTACAGCCTTAAACTTCTATTGATAACTTAAAATTTTCCAAAAATGATTGAATAAAAGATCAAATTAGGTTCAACATCTAACTTCATGGGCACGGCACAAATTCATATTTCATTCAACAAGTTAGGAAACTCATTTTCCTAATCAATCAACATTTCTCCATTTGTAGTCTGAATTGTGGCTTTGGAACTCTGTAGGCTTAGTCCGTGTTTCTTCATTTCTTGAGACCTGACAAACTCATCAATTTTTGCTTTTAGCTCATCATCGGGAATCAACATATCCACAGTGAGATGAGAACGATTGAATGGATCGGTCTGCACAAACAACCAACAGAAAAGTATCAACAAAGGAGGAACCTCTTCTCTATATGAAGTTATCAATTTTACTAATGATGGACAAAGGGTCAAGGGTGTGCACATACACTATCACTAAGAAGATGCCTCTGAATTACATGACGATCAACCGTGATCCTTGAAGAAGGTAAGATAACTGGATCCTTCATCAAAGTGTACTGCAATATAAAAAGGGTCATGGTGTGTCAGAATTAGCATCTCTTTTGTTCAAAACAGCTTAGAAATAAATTTTGAGAACTTCTGTCAAAATGGAAGGAATCTTTCCCTAAAAAAATGAAAAATAAAATCACACATCTAGTCGCCATCAAAGTTTACAAGTTTTGCAAATCAATTACTAAATATGAGTGATACACCCCACCGCAAGAAAACACACGTAAACACAGAGACAAGTGGAAAACACACTTGAATTGGATCGAGGAATTCATCTGGTATTTCCCCTAGAGTAGCTTCCGCATCCATGGCCTCTGTAGCAGCAACTTTTGCTTTAGCACCAAGTTGAATAAATTCCTGTATAATTCTCCCATCCTCACCAATTCTGTGAAGGACATCAGCAGCAGCACTAAACAACTGCAGTGAATTACAAAACAGATTGTATTTGTTTATGGTAATACAGAGTACAGACAAAATATAAAATTTCTTGAAAACATTATGTAGAAGTTCCACAAAACTCACCTGATCATTGTATGATCGACCATCCTTTGAGATGGCAGCTGGGAAGATGGAATTCGTGTCACCCCTAGCTAGATGAACATATATGTGCACAATCTGCAAATGAATAAATTAAAGTTACAAGTTTGCTATGAAAAATAAGGTTTAGTGATATACTTGTGCCTTGTATAAATGAGATTAGCACTTTAGGTTTTACATACATCAATACATTGTTAAAATCAATCATTGGATTAATGAGATGTAAACACCAACCTGTTTTAGTAAATGCTTTGGACGAAATTCATATTTCTCAGGATCCTTCAGACTAAGTGATTTTCTTTGGGGACCCACTAATTGCAAGAGAAAGTAATTGAGCATGCTGGCCACTCTTTCAACCTTGAGAAAGTAGAAAAATAAGATCAAACTCATGAGGAGAACAACAAATTTTCAAAGGAACATCATCATTCAGCCACAAACTATTTTATGAGATGAGATGAATAAGATGTCATGGTTGGAAAGAGAAAAAATACCATCTCAGGAAGTAGGAATGGAGCAGTAATCTGCTCTGAAGTAAATGCAAGCATGCTGACATCTTCATTTGCCAACTTCATATCTATCCGAATAATCTATGAAATTATACAGCATTAAATGCTTTATTAAATGATTTTAAAAACAAGGACAGACACATAGTTTATATATTGAAACAAAAAGTCAACAGACATTTTCTTGAGAATGGAACAATCGAGTCCTCTCCTGCCTCTCTTGAGCTGGTCGTCGCTCCCACTCAATCGTATTTGACATCTCAGCCTCCAATTCTTTTAGCTCAAGAATTTTGTTCAGACTTTCATCGAGAAGATAAATACTATCATTAATCAGAAAGTTCAAGAAATTCAAATAGACTCCCTTTTCCTCCTCTTTAGCAATCTGGAAAAAAAACAATCAGAAAAAAATGATACACTTGAGCACGGCGTGAGATAAAAGAAATTTAAATATCTTTTATATGTTACCTGTCTCCAAGCATTACGATGACTAGGCACTTGCCACAGGTATTCAAGGAGTTCGGCAATATTATGACGGATGTTAAACTTGTCATAAAACTGTAATCAATGGACAAGTGACAATTAAGACAGTTAGATAGGTCTTCTATTCGACAAACCAAAAAGGCTAAGGATTTCAAATACTGAATCTCCTGGGATGTAATATGTAGATCAATATGTGTATTATAAGAAACCATAATTGGGCCATTATATTATGACCTATATAAAAAATTGGTTAAATAGTTTGAAATAAAATTCATAAGTTCCTCTGACATTGATAATCAATTACAAGCATATGATTATAATAGAACATTTATTTGTCCATTCTTAAGTCATTATTCAGTAAACAGAACCAGTAACATGGACCCTCTTGTTGATGCTCAAGCTTGAGTTTTAAGACAATCAAGAAGGGAGGTGATTACCAAACAATTCAACTATATTCCTCATATCAAATTAGATACTGACAGCATTAGGGGAAAAAGGCTGGCCATGCCATCAACAGTCTTGAAATGCAGACTAACCTGTGTGTGAGAACCAGTGAATTCAATGTCAACATAAAGTTTCAGAAGATTCCTCACAAGATACTCAAGAGAGAGTTCGTGGCCTTCAAATAGAGTGGCTGTGGTAGACGAGCCACTGCAAAGAGGGAATAGGGAAGGGGGAATGCATATACTCAATTATATAGCTTGAAGACTTGAAACAATATTTTGCAATTTACTAGTAAGAAAATTTTCCAATTTTATGCAGAAGAAAGACATCAATTACCTCCTACGAGGCATCCAGCAGTTCAAGACTTCAACCATCTTTGCTCTCAGGTATGGGTTGTTGATATATTTAGGGCTGGCCATGAACATAATTATGAAGTTCATAAACTCATCCTGCAGAACAATGTAAATGAATTATCTTGCATAAGAATTTGGGGAGAGAATTGATCCAAGAAATAACACTTTTGAGGTGAAGTCTACCAGTACAACTCCATCTAAAGCCTTTGGAATCCGGGAAGCAAATATCAAAAGTTCCATGGCATCTTCCACAAAGTGTTCAGGCAGGGTAGCAAATTCCATTGGGCAAGTTGGTAGTAGAGGCATCTTAAAACCACCCACCAAGCCAACCAACCAAACAATCATCAAGCGGTAGAAGGCAAGGGCATTCTGAATAAGTGTGTTATCCTAAGGAAAATAATGTGAAGCCAAAATTCAAAATGAGAATTTTATAAATTTGAAACATATAAGCTGGAAAGAACACTTAAATGTACCAAGACTTTGATAGACTCCAGTAAATACATATGCTATAACAAGCTCATTCAAATCGGCAAAACAAGTAAAACTACAACAAAGAAAAAAATCCTCTCTGTATGAAATGATTGCAATCTACCAGTGCTTGGTTCTCCCATAAAAGAAAAACACTGATCTCGAGATAAGATGCGAGGCCGTTTGATTGTCATCAGTTTTTTCAGACAGCTGGAAAAGAGAAGTAACAGCCAAACAAATAAAGTGGGAATAGAGTAAAAAACTACTGTTTCTACTCTAGAAACAGATGCCATATGCATATGTAGAGAGAAGGATCTTAGATAGAGAGAACTTTTAGTACAGAAATTTGAGTTAATGGCATGCAACTGTACAAAAAAATACAAGACGGAGTGCAGCCATACAAGATTACAATTGTGGTACATTAAGATCCATAATACACTATAGTCTATATAATAATAATAGAATGTAGAACTACTATTGCAACGGAAACTATAAACCTAATTAAGGTAATTGATTTTCTCAACCCCACACCGCCTCCCCCAAAACACACATTAAATGATGATTAGGAAGCACAAAGCAACTTATTTTATTTTCATACATCTGCATGTACTAACATAGATAACAAGAAACTTCAAAGCAGGGGAGAAAAGGACCTACTCTCAATATCTGAGCTTCATAACATAGTTTTTCCTGTGAGTACAACTCCAATTCTTTCTCAAGTCGATTTATATCCAAGTCTGCCTGAGGAGTGGGTGACCGCTCCTGCATGGCTTTAAGTGTTGAGAGAGCATCTTCACACCTAGAAATATCCTGTGTATAATATGACTCCAGTGTTTATATTTTACATAACTTTATAAGAAATCATTCAAAGCAGATAAAAATTAAGGTAGCAAATATAGTTAGCCCCCATAAAATAATAATACTAACAACTTTTAAATCTACCCAAACGTACGTGTGATTACCTGAACTAAGTGTTTGAAGTCAGAAAATGCTTTTAAAAGGCCTAAGTTGAGCACTCTTGCAGTCATGAAGAAGCATTCACAAATAAATGAATATTTCGTCTTCTCACCACGTGCAGAATTTTCATTTGTGAGCTCACCAGCATTATTACTACCAGAACTACTGGCCTCTTGGGACTGTTGCAAGCGTTTCTGATCATCATTATATTGATTGGTTGTCCCAGTCTTGGTTGGGTTTTTACTATTAAGCCATTCAGTAACTTCTTCTGATGATGCATGAAGAGCAGTCAACCCACTAAAACAGAATCATGACCAAAAGTTACCTATAGGGAGATACATGAAACTTGCACGAGAAATTTAATATTCACAACACAAAGCCCTCACCTTATCTTCAAGCGGTTAGAGTTGTGCACATAGTTTGCATCAATTTTATCCCTTTTTGTTAAATTTGCATCTAAAAATGGCTCACATAGTCGAAGCATGACAGCACTAAGAGTTACAAACGTGCCTGAACTTGCACAAGTAATAGGGTCCACCTGTTTAATGAATAACAAATAAAAGTAAACATTTCTCATAAGACATAACAAAGAACAGGTATAAGTAAAAAATAAATAAAACCTTCGGCGCAGATACAATGACAAGAAACGTAAATAATTAAATATATAATAATTCAGTGAAATAAAAATAAGAATGAAGCAATTGAACACAATTTATCTTGTTTTGCTATGCTTCCATGCATATAAGAAAGAATTTACCTGTATATGAGCCCTGGATGCATTTATATTGATCACCTCTGCAAGATACTCTAGTACTTTTTCACGAGTATCTGTACTTTTAAGGAGGATGAGGAGTACTTCAGCTAGGCCATCATATAAGTTATTCATGACAGTTTTGATAGTGGAAAATGAAGATAATAAATCAGCCGGTCGCCTAGTTGATGCATCAGAAAAACACTGCTGCCTGGATTTTAAAGGAGAGAGAAAAAATAAATGTTAACAAGGGATATATAGGATTGAGGCATTAATGTCCATGCTCCGACAATATGAGACTATTGGAGACTTATTTACCTTAAACAATAAAACATCCCATCCAAATAAGTCTCACAACTAGGATTCATATGGTAAACATGTAGGCTTCAATAGGAAAACAATAAGCAAGAATTGGAACAAGAATATATAGGGTTGCAATGTATAATAACTGAGCCCTTCCCATTAAGTGGAGTTGGCTACACGAGTCAGAGGATGGTGTAATATTCAGTCATAAATCGTGTCTATAAATTCTTGATCTACTTCCTAATTGTTTTACCTATATTTTTTTCCTTAGTAGCCTTGTCTCTAATGAGTGGATTACCCTCCGTACAATCTACTTCCTTACTTGGGCTTCTACATTCTTCCCCACATATACCCAAACCACCTAAGGCGAGACAATACTATCTTTTCTACAGTAAGAGTCAGTGATACTCCAACTTATTGCCCAATGCATTAATTCATTCCAATTTATATCTTGTCTAGTAAGTTCACTCATCTTATGCAACATTCTCATTTCTACGACATTGAGTTTATACTTTTGTTGGCCTTTTACTGCCCAACATTCAGTTCCATACATCACAAGTCTTATAGCAATATGGTAAAATTTTCTTTAATGCTTGAATGGTACTTTTTTTAATTACAAATAACACCTGATGCACTCCACCATTTCATCCATCCCACTGAAATCTCCTATGGTTTAGATCTCCCTTCATTTCTCTATCATCCTAAATAATGGACCCCAGATACTTAAATCATATGACTTGTAAGGTAAGGTAAGTTCTTCAACTATTAACCTATATGCTATGGCCCATGGTTTCTGTGTCTCTTGCCAACTTATATTTCATATAGTACGTCTTACTTCTACTTACCCAAATTCCATGCTCTTCCAAGACTTATGTCCACATCTCTAACATCCCATTTATTTCCTTCATTGATTCTCCAACCAACAGTTTGGATGTTTTTTCTTAAAAGATATTGTAAAATGAAATTTACTTCTTCAAAAGCTCTTCATTAGCTAACCATTGGCTAATTTATAGAAAGTCTCTCATACATCTTTTCTAAAAGAAAAGATAACATCTACAAATTAGCTAATAGTTAACTAAGGAAGAGCTAATTTAACTTATGGAGAAGCAAATTTCATCTTTTTCTTCATATTTTCTCGTCTTAAAAGACATTTTAAAGAAGTTCATCCAAACTGGCCGTCTACCATCAAAAAGCATGCATCATAGCATTGGCTCCTGGATTTTCTAATTAAGGAAATTCAACAATATGTTGAAGGCCCAAAGTTTTCCATTGGTGTAGCCTATGGTTGTAGGATAATCTACTACAAACCCATTTTGTGCTCTAGTGGTGATAACCCCCCCCCCCC
>JBBMKG010681511.1:0-11473 GCA_037834515.1 Lespedeza cuneata | reverse complement strand
TTTTTTTTTTTTAAAAAAAGAATATTGGTTCTGATATTTTCTTTAGAAAATTAGAATCATTGAAACCAACTGTCCAACATTATCTGAAAGTGTACTTTGAATGTCCAACATTATCTTAGTGTCTTGCGTTAATGGATTAGAAAAGATCCCTAACTCTGGTTCAAGTATTGTCATTGTTTTATATCTTTTTCCTGATTTATGTATCTGGTCTCATTTGCTGTTTCTCTATTGATATGATATTTTTGCAGTAATTACTGGCCTAGTTATATTAAATAGAGACACTAGTCTAATATTGAGACATACATAAATAGACTGTAATCTGTTTAAAACAAGGACATCTCTCGTTTAAGAGCAGTGGGAGGGGCCACCACTTCTTTGATTGAAAAACTTTATTCTGAAGCCCTGGGATAAAACAAGCCTCACATCAGGTATAGGACTGTTGAATGTAGAATTTGGGTAAGAGTAGGAGTGCAACTCATCAAATATAGTCTCCGTGAAAGTATATTTTAATAGTAATGTTACATGTAGTACGTTCTTTGAATTCGCAAGCCAAGCAGGTTGCACCTATTTTTAATGATCCAGATTTTGCACACCTCACGTACATAAAATTATTTATTTATTTTTTCATAAATGCTGAATTGTTTAGTAAATTCCTTTTGAATTGGTAGTTAATAGATTGAATCATATCTATTCAAGTGCATGATTAAAATGTAATGCCATACTGCCTGTTCTGCATGACATTGCCTCAGATTTGAAGACATAAATCATTGCAAGATTATGTAAAATAAGTCATTTTCCTTATATAAAAGCACTTAAACTATGCTGGTGAATAGGGTAGACAATGTAAACCTGGTATCCAGGGTAATCACTTACAACCGAACTACAGAACAATGGGCATATTTGCATTATTTATATTACTTTACCCCAAGTAATTATAGTAAATTGCTGTACACTCTCTAGCCTTTTTTATCTTTCCCAGTGCTTGCACTTTTCCACTTGAGCATACTTTGGAAGATGCTGAGGTAAATCTACTCTTACAGTGCTATAGGTACAGTCACACTGTTGTCTGGTCAACCCAAAGGAGAAGTTTCGGTTGAGGCCCGGTCAGAGTCAAAAGGCTATTTTGAGGAAACTGTGACAGATTCTTCTGGAAATTATCGTCTGAGAGGACTACAGCCTGATACTGTCTATGTTGTTAAAGTTGCTAAAAGGGATGTTGTGGGCAGTTCCAATATAGAGCGTGCATCTCCAGATTCTATTCCTGTCAAGGTTAGTTCCCGGTAGCTCTGTGTTTTAGATCTGCTGCCATTGTGCTGATTGTGTTCTAAGCTTGTTGGTTGATGTTCCCAGGTTGGAACTGAGGATATCAAGGGTTTGGATTTTATAGTTTTTGAGGAGCCAGAAATGACAATTATAAGTTGCCACGTGGAAGGAAATGGTACTGATGAACTACGTAAGCACCTGATGGTAGAAATCAGGTCGGCCAGTGACTTGACCAAGATAGAGTCAGTCTTCCCCCTGCCAATTTCTAACTACTTCCAAGTGAAGGGCTTATCAAAGGGCAGACACCTTCTAAAGCTTCAATCTGCTCTCCCATCAAGTTCGCTTACATTTGAATCTGATATCATTGAGGTCGACTTGGCAAAAAATGTTCAAACCCATGTGGGCCCACTGAGATACAGGATTGAAGATCATCTGAAGCAGGTTTCTTCTTTTCTTCTTTTGTCCCCATCCTTTCTATTTTTGCCTGCCTTTGTTTTTCAAAGTTCGCTGTTAACTATTTTCTTTTTTCTTCGGTTGCTGTGTCACATATTTTTAATTTTTATTTGATATACAATGCAGGAGTTGACTCCGGCACCAGTATTCCCTCTTATAGTAGGATTTCTAGTTGTTGCACTATTTCTTAGCATGCCAAGGTAAGAATGATATTCTTACTTTTTCACCTTAACTTCTACCAGTTTTGAATTGCTATGGTCATGTATCCTTATTGATCCCCTTCCCCCATCTTGAAGATTGAAGGATTTGTACCAAGCCACAGTAGACATACCCACACCAGGACTCACTGCGGCTTCAAGAAAAGACGTGAAGAAGCCAATGTTGCGAAAGAAGACTTATTAAATCTCCTTTCCAACCATAGGAGGCATACGATAGTATAACTGCTCGTAGAATCTTAGTTGAGTTATTTTGATAGCATTCACGTTCTCTGATAGGTTTGGACGATTTTCTTCGTTAATCTGGAGGGGGAAATGCAAAATAGAATGTAATTAAAAATTCTTCTCATTGTTAGTATTGTATTATTTTACTTCACTTTTTGGACGAGGAGAAAACATAAATAGAAGCAATATGTATTTGTTGCTTCTGAATTTTTGTTCTATCTTATTCTTTTGCCTGCCAAGATATTAAGCTTGAACGTTTTGATCCGCTTTGGAAGTGCTGATCTGTTTATCATAACAACGAAAGAACTAGGTTTTGCAACTTGACCAGGGAATGAATTGAATGGTGCTATTCGCTGAACTATGTAGCCAAACTTGTCTTACTGCATAGACTAAAGGGTTATCTACTTTAGAAATTTGTGCCTCTCTTGTGAGTTTGTGTTATCATTTTTTTTTGTTATATATTTGTTAGTGCTTTTAGGACTGACCTACCAATGAGTGAGACTTAAAATAAATTTAAAAAAAAAAAAAGGTCACCGCAAATAAAAAGTTATATAATAAATCTCTTGAGGGTCTTTTTGCCAACAAAGGAGGCATTTTTATTTTATAAAAATTAATGACATTTTTTTTGTTGATGAACCTAAAGCATGAAATTTAGCTGTTTTATTCTTAACTTGGCCATGGGTGCACCTCACATATTTTTATAAGTTTTAATAAATTTATATTTACAGTCCTTGTCGCTTCGATATCGAGTTTGTAATTATATTAGCTTAATTGATGACATGATATGTTTTTTTAATTAATTAGAATTTCTTACATATTTAAGAATAAACTATTTTAAAGTTATTCTTAAAATAAGTTAATCCATCTTTCTCTCTCTATATATACTTCATTATTTATCAATTATTAGAAATAAATTATAACATACAAAAAGAATAACTAAATTTTTAATTTTACAAAATAAACATACATTCATAGTTCATACATATGTTCACAAACTAGTATATAAGTAATATAATGTCTCAATCATAAAAATAAAATAAAATATTTTCATTGTCTCATAATAAATTTTTATAGATATAACATACAAGAAATTTCCATTACAATATACTTTGAACATATGTTTTCAATTCTCTTTTATAACAATATACTAAACTTTAATCATAAAAGTTTATAATTATCTACCATTTTTATTACATATGATACTTGTACTCTTAGTACTTACTTTTATTTCTACTTTTAATTTTACATATAATACCATGACTATAACTTATTCAAAGACCACCACCTCCATCAATCACTAAATCAATCTACTCTTTTTCCTTCTCTTCATTTCAGCCACATTAGCACCTTTCTTTCCATTTATACCTAAACTAGCACAACCTTTTTATACTTGTATTGCACTTTTATCAATTCTAGTACTTGCACCTCCACTAGCACCTCCTCCTGCACCTACACCTCCACCAACTCCACCACCACCACCAGCGCCTGCACTAACACTTCCACTAAGACCGACACCACCACCACCTCCAACACCTGCACCTCCACCACCACCTGCACCAATTCCAGCACCTCCACCACCACCTGCACCAATTCCAGCACCTCCTCCACCACTTGCACCTCCTCCACCACCACTTGCACCAACTCCAGCACCTCCTCCTCCTCCTCCTCCTCCACCTGCATTAACACCTCCTCCACCACCACCACTTACACTTGCACCAACACTTGCACCTCCACCTCCACCAAGACCAACACCTCCACCAACACCAACACCTCCTCCTATACCTCCACCAACACCAGCACCTCCAGCAGCACCGGCACCTCCTCCAACACCTCCACCAGCACCTCCACCAACACCAGCACCTCCAGCAGCACCGGCACCTCCTCCTCCACCAACTCTAGCACCTCCTCCACCTCCTGCGCCGACACCTGCACCCCCACCTACACCAGCACCTCCTCCACCTCCACCAACACCGGCACCTGCTCCCCCACCTACACCTCCACCAACTCTAGCACCTCCTCCACCACCTGCACCAGCACCTACTCCTGCACCAATTCCAACACCTCCTCCTGCACCAACACCACCACCTATGCTACCTCCTCCACCTGCGCCAACACTTCCACCTCCACCAACACCAGCGCCTCCTCCTCCACCTCCACCAACTCTAGCACCTCCTCCACCACCTGCACCAATTCCAACACCTCCTCCTGCACCAACACCACCACCTATGCTACCTCCTCCTCCTGCGCCAACACTTCCACCTCCACCAACACCAGCGCTTCCTCCTCCACCTCCACCAACTCTAGTACCTCCTCCACCACCTGCACCAATTCCAGCACCTCCTCCTGCACCAACACCACCACCTATGCTACCTCCTCCTCCTGCACCAATACTTCCACCTCCACCAACACCAGCACCAGCACCACCTCCTACACCTCCACCAACTCTAGCACCTCCTCCACTACCTGCACCAACATTGCCGCCACCACTTGCGCTACCTCCTCCACCTGCGCCAATACTTCCACCTCCACCAGCACCTCCACCAACTCTAACACCTCCTCCACCACCTGCACCTGCACCAATTCCACCACCTCCGCCTGCACCAAGACCAGCACCTCCACCAGCTCCAACACCTCCTCCTGCACCAACACTTCCACCACCGCCAATTATACCTCCTCCACCTACACCAACACTTCCACCTCCTCCTGCACCAAGACCAACACCTCCACCAACACTCCCACCTCCTCCACCACCTGCACCTATCCCTACACTTCCACCACCTCCTCCTGCACTGACACCTCCCCCGCCGCCTATGTTACCTCCTCCACCAGCACCAATATTGTTTCCATTTTGACCACCATTTTTATCACCATTAAAGCCACCTCCTACTCCTCCATTGTGTCCTAGGCCACCACAATTTTGAATTTTTCTTCCCTTTATTGTCCCAATGAGTAGTATCATCATTAAAATGATATGCATTTTAACATTATGTGAAAGTACGGCCATATTTGTTCGACGGCGAAAATATGAGAGATAATGTTAGAGGAAAAGAAAATATTTAGTTTGGCGAAAGCTTGTAGTTCGATGGGTTAGTTCAACATCCTATTTATAGCATGAATTTTGAATAGGATTTTAATGACGCGGCTACTAGCACTAAAGTTGCCCGAAATTTCTACTTCCTTTTTATGGATAGTTGATGTCCACGCGTGCTACCTCAAATTGCCCTAAAATTCTCAACCAGATTTAGTGCATCTGCCGCCATGCGTTTTATCTCTACCAAAAAAATTACGTGTCAGTATTCCCTTAAGAATGTGTAGTTGCTTGTCATTTATGTATGGATAAATTTTCAAGTGATTCTATGATGCCCTTAATTGGCACCGTTGATTCTCCATTATAAAACGTTCCTTCTAATAATCTCGTTTCATTTCAAAATAAGGATTTTGTTTACGAGTGCCTCAACGCCACTTACTAGAGAATTAAAAAAAAAAAGACATATATATAATATAAAACAACATCTAATATACTGAAAATTTATTATTTTCATTTATTTTTAACTTTTAACAAATATTTTAAGAATATTCATTAACATCTGTACCAAAATCATTGTTATGTAAAAGTTTTATACTAATGTTATAAAAAATTATTAAATACTCAAAGTATATATAACTAGATTTGATTAAGTTATGACTTTATACTTTAATTGATTTTTTTTTTCTAACTAAAGTTTAAAGCCCATGCTACTCTCGATCGATCGTAGCAAAGTTCACCATATCCAATGAAGCTTTCCAGTAACAGTACCATGTCCGAAGGGGCAAGTCATGTTCTTTGCAGTTGGCGATATATTTGTGAAAAGTTCTTCGTATATAAAATGTCACTCGTGATCGGTGTTTGAAGGATAGGACATCTATGAGCGTACGCTCATGGGGAACCAAAGTGTGACACATCCATCATGTCTTTCTAAGGCTCCACAGTAATAAAAGCTTATATAGCACAGACCTCTAAACTAGCTATTTAGATAATAAAGACAGTTTGAATTCCACTATCGTCTTTCTTCGGATTGATGATATTGAGTAACAATATCGTATGATCCATGTATATTATGGAAAATAAAAAAAATGCTTGCTTGATTACCTGGAACTGGAAGCATTCAAGTGGCGCATTAGGTTAAATTTCCAGCTCGTAAGCGTATTTTGTAGAAAACCCCCAGCTTTATATTATACCATCTCTAATATATCAAAATAAGATACTTAGTTTAGCTATTTTATCTGTCAAATATTTATCAATTATCAAAATAAAATATGACACAAATATACATATTGCAAAGGTAATTTTTTTTTTTTTAGTAAACTATCAACTAAGATTGTTACATTTTTTTAATTTAGTCCTGAGTTTGTATGATTTTCAAATAAGTTCTTGAAATTTATAAAATTATTTAAATTAGTTCTCGCTGTTATAAAAAGTTACTTTCTACTTCGATTTCCTCTAAAATCGATATAGAAAGTTACGAAAATTAATTTGAAAAACTTTGTAAATCTTAGAAATTTATTTAAAAATCCTATAAACTCAAGGACTAAATTAAAAAAACGTAATAATTTCAAGGACTAATTTGATAATTCACTCATTTTTTTATTTTTTCTTGAGTGAGGGAACACGAATTTTTCTCAACCCACTAATTTAAAGATTAATCTCGCTTGTATAACTGTTGTTAACTCAAACAAATTTTGCACACAATAAAGAAATCAAACATAGATTTTTTTTATTAGATTGTGGTTTCACATGTGAACGCAACAAGATTTTACACTATTGCACCAACTCTAAGGGATAAAGCTCAATATTATTTTTACAACAATTATAGTAGCTTTTAGAATATTTTATAATCATTTATCCCATTATATATTTTATTTTACTTTTTATCTCTTTTTATTGAAAAAGTTATTATATGAACAAGGATACATGCTAAAATAATAAGGATAGTTTTATGATTTGGTCGCCGCAAAGCATTGAAGACACAGGGACTCGAAGGATCTAGTTGTTGCACACTTGTTGGAACAGAAATGTCAACCCTTTATTCGACAGCTGCATACCAACAAAATGCAATGCGAAACAAGTGGCAACATTGGACTTTAATAATAACAAAATAAACATTTAAAAGATTTTTAAAAGCAAAAAGGTAAGAAACAAATATGTGTTTTCAATACAATCATGCAGTAAACTCGATTTTAATTATATTTTATTATCAAAGTGGAGTTACCAAATTTAGTAATGTGATTTAGTTATAAGTTATTGTTATTATTGGGATTGATTTTGTTGAGACTCTTGTAAATAGGTGATAAACGTTGTAAATAAGTGTGTGCGATTAGCATTTGATGATAAAGTGAAATAAATTCATTTTCTCATCAAAAGCACTATGTCTATGAAGGTGAAGTGATTGTGCCACGCGTAGTGATATTGAGACGTAAATGCATAGTGCATTAAGTTGCTATCGTTTAAAGTTTTATCAGTCGAAACCTTTTGGTGTCAGTGGTAACAAGAGTTTTGTTCATTCACGGAGCTTGGTGATGCACATGAACACTGTTGGTTCAAATGGAAACTTTCCAACACCCCTTCCTGTCCATGGTGGGAAAAATTATAATACGTGGTGTATTCAAATGAAAGGGATCTTTGACTTTTAAGAAATAATGGATAATATTTGTAAAGAGGAATTGCATGGCATTGTGCATCAATGTGTACACTCAACAAATTTCGAAGAAATTGTAATATTTGCTTCTACTGCAAGTGATGACAAGTTGACGAAGGCATGACTGTGAAGTTTAAAGTGTCAATATATATATTAACTATTGCTAATGAAAAATCAAGAAATTAATGCCTAATAATTCTCGGTGATGAAGAAGGGCTGTTAAATGTGATGATATCTAGTGGAAAATGTACGATGGCACACTGACAAGTCTAAAAATCTTGAAGATGTGAAAGTTGAAGAAATGCAAGGTTCATAGGAAGCTAACAATGCTCGAACGAGAAAAATATAGAGTAGGCACAAACGTTGGAGGCTAGGTCAAACCAAAAGCGAAAAGGTCCTGTAGGTAGTGGAAAAAACATAAAAAGCAAATGGAGAAATTATAACGAAGGCAACACAAGAAAATACTCATACTAGTGACTGATATTGATATTAGCAACAAACAAAAACAGTCGCAATTACCAACTTCTTTAGACACCGTCGTAGGTTTTTTTGGTAGTAAAAGGGTTAAGGGCAACCTAATTAGCGACTGATAATGTAATTACAGATTAATAAAATTCTAATTGGTCACTAATTCTGCAGCAAAAGTTTTTTAAAACTCACCAATTATAGTTTATAGTTGGCGAACGAAATGTTCGATCATAATTACTTGTAATAATTGGCAACTAAGACGTGGCTATGGTCATTTAAAAAAAAAAGATATATCTTTTGCAGCTTTAGCGATTGAAGAAATCAATAACTAAAATTATTTTAAAGAAGACAATGTAATTATATAAAGTTCAGATTCTTAATATTAATAATCATAAAACTATTTTACTATGTTATTATTTTATATTATAATATTCTTACATTTTTATTTCAAAAAACATAATATAAAGATGTCTGTCCTACAATATATTTTTAAAAAAAGAAAGACAACATGTACAAATGATAATAATAAAAATCACATCGATAATGTACTATAATATTAAAAATATTAATATTAATAATGTAATTACAAATAATAGTCATATATATATTACTAATAATAAATAAGAAGAATATAGCATTATAAATATAATTTCAAGATGTTACATTAGTGCTTGACTAAAACCGAATAAGTCTTATATATAATACTTGTGTGGCATAATGCTTTTGGGCGAGTATTTTATGGGCGGTTGTGTAAAACTAATGATGTAGTATGGAGATGTCGAGACGTAAACTAATGCATGTCTGGCCTAATTTATATTCATAAGTTATTCTATTTAGTTTCTTCACTCGTTGAGCTCAAAATTAGAAGGCTTGTGTAATGTTATGATATCGTGCGAGTATTAAGTAGGCAAATATACGTTCTTTTTTATCACATACCATCATGAGGTGAGCATACCAAGGTATGTTGTAACTAATGGCTGCTTAGTTGAAATAGGTGATTTATTATGTGCATGCTAAGCGAGAGTTATGTGGAGGAAAAGATAAAACGTCTAAGCTACAATAGATTTAGGCGTTACAACCTCATGAATACTAGTTTAACTCAATAATTAATATGTCGTCACAATAAGAAAAAAATATTTAATGATATTGGTTATAGAATGTTCAATGTGCTTTAGTGGTTAGAGGAATAATATAATATATATAAGGACAAATCAATTAGGAATACGGGAACTAATCACAAACACTTAAGATTAATATACAAAATCTCTGGAGAAAATACCCTACTAATATCTTACAATCAATTTGACAACTGCAAGGTGTTAAATGTGACACCCTCCACTCCGAAACCATAATTAAAACAGAAACATGCATTTGAAAATAGTGAGAAATTTAAAACTTTTAAAATCATTTTCTCATAGCTAAAACTTCACAAAACAAACGGATAGAAGAGTCACGCATGGATGCACGAACGGCCGCGCGCACTACTATAAGTACAAACGCACACACGAAAACATATAAAACATCACATACATTCGCACACATAAATTAAAGTATCATCACACATCGCACGAAGATGTAAGTACTGGGTTAAGACACATGGTTATCAAATACATAAGTACCGAATATAAAAATAGTGCAGAATCATAAACTAACATAAGTCCTAGGTGTGCACAAAGTAAAATACATCAGATCATGGGATAATGAATCCTAAGTCTACGCCCAAGCCCCGGCATCACATATCTACTAGAGCAATTAACCCACTAAAAGAAGGACTAAGCCTCTCCGTCACCAACGTGGAACTCATCAAAAACAAACTCACCTGGACAAGCATAACAATTAGCCCAAACACAAACAAAAAGAAGTGAGTTATTGCATTCGCATATAATTAAAGCAATAACGCAGATAATAATTCAATTAAGTATAAAAAGGTAAGTAAATGTTTCATGGATAACGTCACTTCAACGCTCGTCCACACATCGTACGCAATATCAAGTCAATAATCACAATATATCGTCAATTACTACATCACGTCACAATACAAATATTTCACATAATAATGTTAGTACACAAGCGTATGAGAGATATAATTCTAAAACTCGATCTATATGAAATGTGTTACCAATTTTAGTGAAAGACCCGAGGGCACCTAGGAGTACATGACAAGATAGTCCATACAATGAGAGCTTATCAGGTCACTCTCACTAAGTGAAGTCATCAGGTCCCTAGTTAGGGTCGCTTGGTCTCACAAGAATGCATCCAGCCACATGGGATCAACATGTGCCTTAGCGGATACACCCAAACTGAAGCGTCTTACCCCAAGGCCTAGACTCAAAGAGTCCATTAGGGCCTCACCATCTGACTCAAGTACAACCCCAAAAACATTTTTGCAGACAAACGCACAGATGAATTATACAATACGCATGACCCACAGAATAACGTTGGACACTTAACCCTTTTTGCAAAACGCAAAATGAGTGAGGACTCGCACAATGGACCATTGAACCCTTTTTATTTTAAAACCATTTTCATATTTAAAACGGTTGGTCATGGTATTGTAACATTCATACACAATCGCAACGCTATCATCTAATAATCATCCCATAAGTAACATATAGGTCGCATAGTATTCGCACGGTAATTCGCACGGCTTCGCACAAGGGTTGTGCATAGTATAAGTCATTCATATCACTATCACATCAAACATATTAAGGGCATAATGACATAATTCAACAATTAAACATGAATTTAAGTAATAAAACCAACATGGGCCGCTGGACAGATCAGCATAGGAGTGCTGAGTTGAGCACGGGCATGCTAAGTTGAGCACGGTCGTGCTCAACTTGCCCAGCACGACCATGCTCATAAGGAGCACGGTTGTGCTTACGCAGCATACAATGGCCTTACCGTGACTCAGCATGGGCGTGCTGTTCATTGAGCACGAACGTGCTCATCATCAGCACGGGCTGTTCATCCCCTTTTGCATTGAGCACGGGCGTGCTCAACGCGAGACTCTATGTTCAAAAAAGCTTGTAGAGTTCAATTTTAGGGTCAAAAGTGCTCCAAATTGAGAGCGATTATAAGCATTAGATTCCTTACATTATGAGGAACAAAACCCCTCAATCAATTTCACCAAAACACATCAAAATCATAAAAATCCCAAATTTGAGGGTTTAA
>JBBMKG010681510.1:0-11471 GCA_037834515.1 Lespedeza cuneata | reverse complement strand
ATCACTCAAATCCAAATATGGCATGTCAAAACCCCAAAATCACCTTCAAATAGCATGTTAAATTGCAATCCATTCACACAAACTCCAATCCAACTCAGAAATCATCAACCAAAGTTCATTTCGGAACTACCAAGGGTCCTAAAATAGGGAATGGGCCTTTGGCCCTAGCACCAAAAAAGGGGCCTTCTCCATTGAGCCCTTTCAACACACAAAACCTCATTTCTCCAAAATTCATTTCTTGTTTTGGTCCCATGGCCATTCCAAGAGGCTTGCCTCCTCTAGTTACAAGCCCACGGTCTTTTCACCGAGGCCGCTGTGTGTTGTTACTTGAGACGTAAGTCTCGACGTCAAAATTTACGTTTTTGAAGCCCGAAGCTCCAAACTCATAAATCTTCACATCCTTGACCTCCCCTCAACATTCCCATCATATATTCATCATTAAATCATCATTTTATAGCAGGTACACACAATGGACAGTTTTATAAATCTATGATCATATCACACTCAAGTTCATTTTCAGCATTTCACTTCACAAGACCACATACACATACAACTAGCAGTTTAAACTACCCATTTACAACCCCAAATGCCCCAAAGCCTTAGAATCCACGTGAGAGAAAGTCCACCCTTACCTGGATTCATGGGTACCAGCATGTAGGGCTCGAGCTCGTGGTTCCAATGCACTTGACAGAAGCAAAAACAGTCCAGAAATGAGCTTGGGATGGAAGCTTTTGTGTGTTATCAATGGTGGAAGCAAGAGGAAGAAGAAGAGTAACGAGGATGATGGCGCGAAGGAAGAAAAATGAAGGAGAGAAAAGAGTTTTTGTTTTTAAAATAAGCTCGCCGCGTGTCGCTTGCTGAATGGAGCCGCTTGGCTCCATTGGTTGGCTGCCACATAGCTCTACTAAAGGAGGGGTGAAAAATCTGATATTTTACTGATATTTAAATCGCGCAATCAATGATAAATAAAGCACACATACTCAAGAGTAATATTTTACTAAATGAAAAACTCCCATTTAAAATAATTAAGTACAATAAATACAATAATATCCGGGTAGAAATTCTAGGATGTTACACCCTATACAGTTGACTTTGTGCAAAAAGTCAAGAGTTAGTTCTCATTTGTAAGAAACACTTTAGTTTACTTCATTTGCAAGTTTTTAAGATAAAACATTCTCTCTCTTCTATTCTTCAATTTTCCTTTTCTATTCTTCAATTCTAAACTCCAAATTAGTGTTTTCCTTCTATTGCTAAATGGGAGGCTAAATTCCATTCCAATCCAAAGATCCAACGAAATCAATTGTGAATTTGGGTGCAATTAGATATTTTTGAATTCTATTTTGTGAGCATTCTTTTATCTATGGTACTGTACATTGTTCATGTTTATGTCCATGTGTAGAATTAAATTTGAATTAGGTATTCGATTGACTACTTAGTTTGAACCTTAATTGTGAATTGTTTAAATGATATTTCTCCTAATTGCAATCTCAATTTGATTAAGGATGATAATTTTAATGAAATATGAGAGAAAATATAACTAAAATAAAAGATAAAAGATATATTAAGGAAGAATTAAATAATAATTTTAATGAAATATGAAATATTAATTATATTTCTTAACTTGTGCTAAAACCTTAAGCATTATATAAGAGCAAACTATTAAATTAGTCCTTGACTTTGTTACTTTTTTTCAACTTGGTCCCTGGCTTTCTAAGAATTTTAAATTGATCCCTGAAATTAACAATGTTATTCAATTTGATCCTTGCCGTAACTACACCGTTAACGGCGTTAATAACGTGCCTACATGGCACGTTAAATGCCACCCATGCATATACCTGTCACCAATGATATTTGGACACGTGTCAAGGGACCATTTTGAATAAAATTGGAAAGTCCAAGAGTAAACCAACAGTCACAGCGTGAAACTTATCTTCCCCAAACTTTTCACCTCAAACTCTTACATACTCCCATTTTGTTCGCAGTTTCAAACCCATCCCTTGAAAGAAAGAACAAACTTCCCTCGCCATTGTTTGACCCACACCCTCAGTTTTCCTCTTCCTTGATTTTGTGCGTTGATCGAAGACACGCCGTTGCTTTCAGGGGAGACGAAGCATTTTTTTGAAGGTATGCTTCATGTGACCCTTTTTTCCAGTTGTGCTTAATGGTTTGGGTTTCGTTTAAGTTTCGTACTCATAGTCAAGTAAGAGTTGTTGTTTCCATTTGCATTTTGGTTTGGGGTTCATAATGTATGTCTTTGTTTTTGGTTTTTGTGTTTGTTTTGTTTGGTGCTTTTGTTGGCATTCTTAGAAAATGAGTTTTTTTGTTGCTCTGTTCTATTGAAATTTTTTCGCATTTGACATTAGTGCTTGACATTAGTAGGCTTTTTTCTTCATATATGGAATTACAAATCTTATAGTTCGTTGACATTGTATTTGAATTATAATATGTTTTGACTCTAGTCAGAATGTAAGATGTGTAGCTAATTATAAAGGCTCTTGATCAATTGTATTTGAAGTGGAAATTTGTTATTGTAGCTCTAAATCCCTCCACCATTTACTTGATTCCTTTGATAAAATTGTGCATTTTATGGTTGATAAAATTCTACATTCTATTTGATAAAATTGTGCATTCTATAATTGATAAAATTCTGCATTCTATTTAATAAAATTCTGCATTTTATAGTTGAAAAATTTTGCATTCTATAGTTGATAAAATTCTACATTTTATAGTTGTTAAAATTCTGCATTCTATAATTAATAAAATTCTGCATTCTATTTGATAAAATTCTGCATTCTATATTTGATAAAGTTGATAAAATTCTGCATTCTATAGTTGATAAAATTATGTATTCTACATTTTGCATTTTGCATTCTGCATTCTGCATACTGCATACTGCATTCTGCATATTGCATACTGCATTCTGTAGTTTACAAGGATTAGCTATTCTGCACTCTGTATTTTACTGTAATCATAGTAAGTTATAAGAGTTTTTGCTATCGTCATAATATGAATTATGGTATTCTACATTCAGGTCCTACTGAAATTAACTTGACACCACCAGACTTGTCACAAGCCACACAAGATGACCACCCTTTCTTGGTAAGTTTTGTTTGGCTACTTATAGGATGTACTCGTAATTATGTTCTGATTTTTTCTTTGGTACTTATTGTAGGGATCGGAACCTGTGATAGATGCTCCAACACCAAGATACAAACTCACCATTAGAAGGCCAACTTCTAAAATGGCTATACAAGCTGTAACAGCAGAAACATCTTCACAAGCATATATTACTTTACCAACTGAACAACCCTCAACTGATGCTATTTTGGAGGGACATGCTCTTTTTTTTTTCTAAAATATGTCATAGGTTTTGCATTTTGCTAATGCTATTTTGGACATCTTGTGTACTATTTTTTTTTTTTTTGCTAAAATTAGCTACTTTATGCTCATATGGACATATTTGTGCCAAGTATTTAAAATTCAAGTTTGTAAGATTTTAGGACAAATTAATGAAAGTTTGGTTATGTTGTTATTTGATTGTGTAATATTTCAATTTTTGGACTCTGTTTTTATAACAGCAAAGTAACAACAACAATATCTTAACCATAACAAAGTTACAGAGATGGAGATTTCAACAATGTGCCTATCCATGAATAACAAAATAAGAATAACAAAGTAACAATAACAACATTATCTTAACCATTACATTAACGGAGTGGGATATCCACCATAACTCTATTTCCCATTACAAAAGATGATCAAACAAATTAAAATTAAAAACTCAAAAATAGCACAATAGTTCAAAAATCTAATTTCATTATGCAACATGTTAACTTTGAACAATAGTCCAGACAATCCATTTTGGTCTCTTTGAACAGAATTAGGATTCCCTACATGGTTTTCTTCATCTACCCAAACAAAAAATTGGCAATTATCTATTTCTTCTTGTTCTAGCAGTTCGAATGGCAGCACGTCTTCCATGGTGACACTCAGAATCCCCATCATTTTTGGTGAACGTGAACTCCCACTTGTAGACATGTTGGTTTGAGAAGAGAAAAGATTGAAGAGAATGGAAGAGTGAAAGAGGAAGTTGGGTTCTTCACCACCAAGAAGACACATCACGCACCTTAGCTAGAAGAGGAAAAATGGTTCTTCACCACCAAAGAAGAGAGATGGAAGAGGAAATTAGGGTTCTTCAATGGAAGAGTTGGGTAGCACATCAACACACGTAGCAAGCTCTGTGGAATGGAAAAGGAAGGCAACACTAGAGAAGAGAATGGAAGAGAAAACTAGGGTTCTCCACTATAAGAGGATTGAAGCACCGAATAAGAGATATTAAAGGAAGAAGAACCCCCATTTGACCATTACATTAATTTCATAAATTTTTTCATATTAGTCCTTCAGTTTTCAATGTGCCACATAGGATAATCTACCTGTCACTTAACTTGCCAATACATCAACACACTAACGACCTTAACTAGGCAACTAACGGCAGGGACCAAATTGAATAACGTTGTCAATCTCAAGGACTAATATAAAAGTCTTGTAAACTCAGGGATTAAGTTGAAAAAAAGTGACAAATTCAATGACTAATTTGATAATTTACTTCATTATATAACATAAAACAGAGGGAGTAACAAACTAAATTTATCTTCATGTATTTGTTTCTTTCTTCTGTACATAAATTAAACTTGGATACCAAATTATTTTGATATTTTAATAGTTCTGAATTTTTATAATACTTTAATACAATTATTTATATCAATACTTTAAACGTAAATATATTTTAAAAATAATTTAAATAAAGGTTTATTTGAATATTTTTTAAAATAAAATAAATTTTATTTGCAATATATTGTACTACTTGAAAAATAACGTCAATTAAAGATAAATTATTATAAATATCAAATATGCAATAGATAATACTATATTATTATTATTATTATTATTATTATTATTATTATTATTATTAAATTAATGTAAATATATTTTTAAAATAATGAAATAAATAATAAATTGTCAAATAATATTAACATATTATATATTGAAGAGTTTATTTTAATGTGTGACATTTGATGTGAGTATTATATGCAATCATATGTTTTTTTCTTAAAAATATAATTATTTAATAATTTATTTATATTATTTAATATATGAAAATAAAATAGTCTTTAATGACTTTTAAAACAATTATAATAAAAATATTAGACTATTAGTTTCTATTTTTATGTTTAATTATAAGTATCTGTTAATATTTTTTTTGTAATATATTTTTATAATTTATTAAAAACTTTTAATAATATATTCTTTGTAATAATATTTTAATACAAGTATATGAATATTTTTAAATTTTATTTTACATAACAAAATATAAAAAAACTAAAACTATATGTCTTTATATTTTTTAGCATTACGTAAATATGGAATGAACGAAATTAATTCTATAATTTCTTTTAAATAATTACTTTTACTTGTACTCATTAAATAATTACGTTTACTTGTACATTGCATAAGTTAATGTACTAGTTATTATTAAATTTTTGTTTGTCAATATAAATTATTTTTTTCATAATTGAAATTATTTTTTAATCACACGTAATTTATATGTATATGCTCAATAATCAACAGGTAATATATTTAAGTAGTAATGACTCTTGAATCATATATAAACATATAATTTTCTTCATTTTCATACAAAAATTGAAATACACTTTTTATGTTTTTCTTAATTAAATTTATCAAAAATTATGTTAACTTTTAAAAATTAAATTAATTAAAAAAGTACTTTTAGGATAAAAATATTAAAAAGAATTGAGTTAATTGATCTTTCTTTGTATTTGAGAATAAAATATTTAAGTATTTAATTTATATGAGTTAAGTGAGAAGTACATGTTCATTATATATAAGAGAAAGAATTTAATTATCATCTATGTCATAATTCATGGTTGATATAAATTTTTTACATAATTATACAATTATAATTTATAATTTGTATGAATTTTAATAGAAAATAAATATATGTCAGATTTATAACACTTACATATTCTAATCATGCAATTGAAGTAGCGCCTTAACTTTTATAATATTTATAAAATAAAATAAAAACTAAGACATCATAAATACTATATTATGATTGAATAAATGTAATTTTAGACTCTGATTACATTGCTATATATAGAAAAAAGAGAGAAGTACATGATTTTATTCGCCTTTTTCAAAAGTCTAGACTTTATATTAAGAAATTAATTAATTTACTGTTATATTCGGAATTCAACAAAAGTATGATTAATACAACGGCGCGAGATGCGAGATGGACACAACACATGATATGCAAAAAGAGACAAAGCACACAGACCCTTGCTTCCTGCGCTATTAAAATAAATTTCCCTTTTTTACCTATAAATACATCACACGTAACGTAACATGAGGCCACGCAAAGACACAGATAACAGACGCAGATTCGCGTCGGAATCACCATTATCATCATCGGAGACACCGCGACGGAGGCCGAAGCTTTGGGTTCTGATGGCGGGGCAATCGCGGAAGTGGATGATCTTAGTTGTTACAATTTGGATTCAGGCATTCACGGGAACGAATTTCGATTTCTCACAGTACTCGTCGTCGCTGAAATCGGCGCTGAATGTGTCGCAGGTGCAATTGAACTATCTTGCCACCGCGAATGATATGGGAAAGGTTTTTGGATGGTCCTCTGGTCTCGCTCTCATGCACCTCCCTCTCTCTCTCGTTATGTTCATCGCTGCTTTCATGGGCTTCTTCGGTTACGGTGTCCAGTGGCTTCTCATTACACGTGTCCTTCATTTGCCTTATTCTCTGGTAAATTTCTTTCTCTTTCTAAATATATCTATCAATTGGTAATGCATAAAAATAAATAAAAATATTCAATTGGTAGTACATAGCTGTCTATAAAATAATTTTCTTATTTTATTAATGGAGTGGTCACCATTTCGCTGACATGTTATTACCGCTTCTGAGTCCTGAATGATGGCTCTGTTACCTACTGTCCTATGAGTCGTTGCTTTTATTTTATATAGCTACCGAGAAAAGAAAAGAAAAATACAGTAATACTATTTTCTAAAATTATTAAATTTCAGTCTTATTCATGATTTTTTATAGAATTTAACTGATGATTATTTTTATTTTTTACAACAAAGTTTAACTAATCATAAAAACTGTATTTTAAAAACTCTTTTAAAATGTATATTACTAATACTCCCGAGACAAAGACAATAATTTTATAATTTGCCATTTTGTCAACTTGATTATATCTGATTTTTAAAACGAATTGTTATGTGAGTTAATAATTTTATGATATATGTAATTTTTTTAGTAGATAATAATGTATAAAATCTTTGTTATACTTCAAATTTCTAACTTCCAATTGTTGAAGAGAAAAAATGATCATGTAAGGTTAATGTAAAAAATTTTATATTGTTATTAAATCACAATTCTTTATTTATAGTAAATTTGTTGATTTTTATTTTTTTTTAAAATTATTCAAATAAAAAGTTGAGGGTTGTAATTAAGTGATAATATCAAATAATACATTATTTTTAAACTAATTAAATAAATATAGTTAAATTAATATACTCATTTTAAATATCTTACAAAACTTAAGCAATTGTACCTTAATCTAAATACTTGTTAAGCAATTTGTCCTAAAGTTGCTCTCATAATGTTTAATTTTTTATTGTTCCTTTTTTCAAAATGGTGAGAAACTTTTTTTTATTTTTTATTTCGTCGTAGAATTTTACTTTGTAAGTCCTAAAAATAAATATCACCATTGCTTGTTTACTTTAAGTTATTTTGAAGATATTATTATTATTTTCTAGTTTCATTCTTTAAAAATAACTCAAATATTTCTAAAAAGAAAATAGATTATAAGAAATGATAGTTTTATTTTTATTTTATTTATATCATTTTCTTTACATTGATGATTTAATTTGTATCTATTTTAGTCTCAGTTCTTAGTTAATATATCTTTATTTGAGAATTTTTAAAAAATTCACTACATATTCCCTTCAAAAGAAAAAATAAATAAAAAGGTTTGATTGTACTTTTTGTCACTCAACTTTGATATTTTAATAAATTATGCAATCAAACTTTTTTATTTGTAAAATTTACTATTTAACTGTCATAAAGTTATAAAATTTATCATCTCATGTTAATTTTTTGTCAAATATTTAATAATGTGTTGACTATCTTATTATTAGGATCGGTTAATTAATCAAGTGTGGCGTCAGTTAAACAGATTTTATAACTCTTATTTCTAAACTTTCATTTTATTCCTATCTTTTACATTACATTACCTATAAACACATGGACCATTTAATATATAGTATCTTTCTGTCATTTTCTTTAATTATCTTAATATTTTAAATTTTACTATGACAAATTTTATAACTTTATATGATACTTAAGTAACAAATTGGTTTAGTTGTATTTTTTGCCACTCAATTATGATGTTTTAGCAAATTATGCCACCAAATTATTTTGTTTGTAAAATTTGTCACTTAACTATTATAAAATTATAAACTTTGTAATCCATATTGAAGTTTGTCAAATATTTAACAGTGTGCTACTTATGATCTTATGATTAGGATAATAAATTAATTAATGAAATATAATGTATTGCTAGTTAAACATTGTTTTATCTATTATTTTTTTAGTTTTTATTTCGTTTATGTCGTTTACATCACGTACAAATACACATGCATAAATATATATACGATATTGTTTGTGTCATTTTTTTTAATTATCTTAATTTTTTTTTAACTACAAAAACTAAGTAACATATCACTTACCTAATCACATGACACATTGTTTAATATCTGACAAACATCGAACGAAGTAACAATGTTTATGACTTTATGATAGTTAAATAGTAAATTTATAAATAAAAAAGTTTGGTGGCATAATTTACCAAATCATTAAAGTTGAGTGAAAAAAAATGCAATTAAACCTAACAAATTCTACTAATAAAAAAAATTAATAATATAATTTGTGTAAACGTCATAGTTTAGTTAAAAAATATATAATTAAGCCAAATAAAAAATCACATATAAACCCTGTCCGAGTATCCAATTGCCGTGTTTCATCGCGGAACAACTATTTTTCTCTGTTCCACTAAACTCTTCACTTCACACTTCTTTGTTCAAAATTATGATAATGTTTTTTTTTTTTTTTTTTCCAGACGATTGAGTGATAATGTTATTAGTATTCTGATTGTGGGTAAATGATAGTACTCTCTAGAAGGCCAGTAGATGAGTAGAACAAATAAAATAGTGTAAATAATCATAACAAAATTTTGATCTGAAGCAAGTGGTTTATTGTACAGTAAAATCTTGTATGTTAGGCACACAAATCTGGAATATTGTTGTCGTCAGGTTATTATTCTCATTTTCTCTGTACGTCGTTTTCATAGCCACAACCATCATTGATTCAATGTATATTCTTGTGGGTCCCAACTTCACTCATGTTTGATGTTTCCACAAGCAAAATAAAATAGTATTTTTAAACATTAGCGCAGCCATGTTCTGCACTCCAAATTTTTCTCAATTTTGATTTAAGTAGTATATGTCTCATTTTCCTGTTTAATCAATTTTGATTTAAGTAATAAAATAGTTCTTTTAGACAGTAGCTCAGCCGTGTCAAACCTTTATAATCAGCCGAAACAGCCAACAGTATCATGTCGTAAATGTTCAAATAAGGTTGCTTCATGTGAACATAGCTATAGTCCTAAAAAACAATCCGCAGACTTGCTATTTTTTATATCAACATGGCTACACTGTGGCGCACTATTTTCTTTTATTAAAATAATACTTTTAGAAAATTGGAATCAACCTGGACCAGAAAAACCCTGAGTGATGATGAATACTTTTGGATCTATATTCCTTAATAATGATTGACCAATTAAGGGTAAAATCCCATGTTTTCAAATTTTTAATGGATTCATTAATACATGTCTTCAAAATGCTTTTTCAGCTGATTGCAAAAAATATTATTGAAATAATAACAAGTCTCCTTTGACTTTCATTGCAAGCCCGTGAAAAACAAAAGATGCATGAGTGGTATTATTGAATCCATATTCATTTATTCACCATTCTGAGATATATGTATGAACATGTTGCTTGCGGTGAGCTGATAAATTCGATTGTACCTTGCATCCTTTTCCCTTGATCAACACCAATCTCACATGGTTTTTCTAGTAAATATAATCTGATTTAACCGGGAAGTATCTCAGTTTCATATCATGTAAAAAACACTTCCACAATTTTTCTGCAACAATGTGCTGTATTCTATATAATAAAGTTGCTGTAGCTTAAAATAAAACATGGTAAACAGTGAGATTCAGTAATTCTGTGAGTGCATCTGGTGACTAAACTGTGGCTGATATCATGAATCATAATGTACAGAAAATTCGCCCATAGGATCGGTCGAATTAACTACCATTTAATTTTTATTGGCAGGTCTTTCTTTTGTGCCTTTTAGGTGGCTGTAGCATCTGTTGGTTCAACACAGTATGTTTTGTTCTCTGCATTAGGAATTTCCCAATTAACCGAGCCCTTGCATTATCGCTCACTGTGAGTTTCAATGGTGTTAGTGCAGCGCTCTACACCCTTGCTGCCAATTCAATTGACCCTTCATCTGATGCACTGTATCTTCTTTTGAATGCATTTGTTCCCCTTATCATTTGCATTGCAGCACTTGTTCCTATTCTTCGCCAACCGGCTTTAGATCCTCTCCCTCCTGATGCAGTTAACCGGGACTCGGTTATTTTTCTATTATTGAACTTCTTGGCCATTTTTACCGGTCTTTATCTCCTCCTATTTGGCTCATCTGCTTCTGGTGTGACTTCTGCTCGGCTCTATTTTGGTGGAGCTATTCTTCTCCTCATCTTCCCATTATGTATTCCTGGCATTGTATATGCTCGGGCTTGGTTTCGGCGTACCATCCATTCCAGCTTTCGGATGGAAAGCTCTAGCTTCATTCTTGTGCACGATGATGATCTCGAGATGCATAGAGAACTCCATAGCCGTCACAACAGTATTGTTAGCAATGGAGATAGTTACAGCCTGCTTAATGACAACGGATACGTGTTTGGAAGCCAGAAGGAAAAAGACAATGATGTGTGTTGTGAGAGGATGATTGGCCAGGATCAGTTGGCAATGCTAGGAGAAGAGCATCCAGCTGCAGTAATTGTGCGCAGATTGGATTTTTGGCTATACTATATTACATACTTCTGTGGAGGTACGCTTGGTCTAGTCTATAGCAATAATCTTGGACAGATTGCCCAATCGCTGGGCCATAGTTCATATACTTCTACACTTGTCACGCTCTATGCATCCTTTTCCTTTTTTGGCCGCTTACTTTCAGCTATACCAGACTATATTCGCAAGTAAGTATTCTCCTTAATCTCCTATGTATTATACTTTTGGAGCTTTCTACAAGGA
>JBBMKG010681509.1:0-11466 GCA_037834515.1 Lespedeza cuneata | reverse complement strand
AAAAAAAAATAATCATATTTATCCTCTTATAATGAAACTACTAATTGATCATTTTCACTAAACCCCAGTCCCCAGTGAAAGCTGATAAGTGATAACGAAACCACAGTGCTATGCTATTGTTACATTCTTGACTGAACAACACTGAAGTGAAGTGTTTCCGATATTAACAAGAGATGAGCATAGTCATAACCTGAAACTCTTTCTTCATTCTCTTCTCTTTCATCTCAAAACCATGAATTCTCAATTCCCAAACACCATCGATACCCTTCAACTCCCAAAACCCTTCTTCCTTCCCAAAACCCCTTTCCCCCAATTTCTCACTTCCACATTCTCCCCTCGCAACTCCACCAATCGATGCAAACTCAGAACCACCGCTTTCAATTCCCCTTCGGACGCAGTAACCACTTCCAAACAAGCGCAAGAACAAGACGCCGATTCCGCTCTACTTTTCGAGGTCAGTAAAATAATAATGTATCAATAAAGAAAAAGAGAATAATCTATTGAAATTCTGGAAATTGAGAATTCGGCGTTTTCCATATTGTAAAGGCTGTTGATTTTTATTCTCAGGTTCTGTTTGGGTAAACTTCTCATTAAACACTTTTAGTAGAAGAAAATAAGGTGAAATGAATTAAGTTTTAAAATTTAGCTTATGCATGGATTAAAGTCAACTTTTGGATAAGTTAAATGACAGAGCTTTCAGAAATTAACTTATGTATAAGTTAATTTTAAGTTAAAATTAGCTTGTGCTTTGTGCATAAGCTAAAACGAACTTTTGGAGAAAGTAAATGAGAGACTTCAAAGTTAGCTTTATGCAGAAGCTAGTTTTAATTTAAGGGAGAAATTTAGTTCATTTTACTTTGTTATTTTTATCTACTTTTTGTTGACATTTTTATCCAAACATGGCCTGGTACCATATTTCAGTTTGTTGGCGCAATGCGATGTTTGTTTTTCATGCACGTGCGCATGTTTTGAAACTTGTGATTTGATGAGAAAAGAGTGAACTCTGTGTGTGCAGAAGCTGAAGGAGGCGGAGAGGAAGCGGATAAATGAGTTGGAAGAGTTTGACAAGAAGGCGAATGTGCAGTTAGAGAGGCAGCTTGTAATGGCTTCTTCATGGAGCAGATCTTTGTTGACTTTGCGCGGAAAACTCAAGGGAACTGAGTGGGATCCTGAAAATTCACACAAGATAGAGTTTAGTGATTTTTTGAGACTTCTCAACTCTAACAATGTCCAGTTTATGGAGTACTCTAATTACGGTCAAACGATATCAGGTGGAGAGCTTTTTGCTTTATTTACAATTTTTTTATTTAACAGGATTATATGTTATTCTTGACATAAAACTAACTAGGTGGTTGTTAGTAAGTTGTTTAGCGGGCATTAGTTTGATTCTTGGCTTGTTGATATGAATATGTTATAGGAAGATCTTATAGTAGTTAATTTGGATTGTGTGGGTGCTGAGTTTAGAAGTTTAGCTTAAAGAGATCAGGGAAGACTCTGGTTTATATTATCTTTGCATTTTTGTCACTTCTGAGTTTGATTTGTTGCATTATTTGAAGTCCTTAATGTTGGGTTGCACATGTTAGTTGGTTGATGAAATTAATTCGTGTTTATTGCCATTTTGTGCATGACACAATGCTGTCTGTTTGAGAAAATATAGCTCTATTTATTGTGAAGTAATGAAGATGAGCGGATATGATTTTGCCATTTCTACACCCAAAACGAAAAAGGAGGGGTCTGCAGAATAAAATCCAGAATGGCATAATAATAGAGAAAAAGAGTCATGCACTGACAGTGTAAAAAGTTTTACATCGTCATTTAATCACAACAACTGCATGCAATGCAACCAAGGTATTTGAAAATTATAATAACTTAATAAGTGGAAGAGAAAGAGAAAATGTAATTGTTTGGTGACTGTTGTAATGCTGTAATGACAATCTGACAGATTGAGTTGGTTCACTGTTGTAGAGCGTTTGTGTCATTTAGGTAGACTTTGTTAAATTTCTGTTTTGTTAGGGTTTGAATGTTGCATGAATTTTATAATGGGCAATGTAAACTTCAGAAAGCATGTGCTATTTGGCATTTTAGTCATTTTACAATATGTTCTCCTTATACGGTAATTCACAAAAAATATTGTATTGCTTTGTTTCACTGTGGTCAATGCTATTGCTTTCAGCTCAGCTACGCAAAGTGGTTAGTCTAGTTGAAATTTTGATTTGCTCAATATTTGTTTCCATGTTTCGGCAGTTATTCTACCATATTACAAAAATGGGAAGCCGTCAGGAACTGAAGGGATTTCTAAGGATATAATTTTTCGGCGACATCCAGTCAATCGAATGCCAATTGATTGTTGGAATGATGTTTGGAGAAAGCTTCATCAGCAAATTGTAAATGTAGATGTCATTAATGTGGATGCTGTACCTGCTGAAATATACTCAACTATTGCAACAGCAGTCATATGGTCCATGCGTCTTGCTCTGGCTGTTGGATTTTATGTGTGGATTGATAATTTGATGAGACCAATATATGCGAAGTTGATACCGTGTGATTTAGGAACTCCTAGCCAACAAACTAGGCAGCCACTCAGAAGTCATGCACTTGGATCTCTAGGCCAGAGTCGGTAAGTAGAGAAATTTTCTCTATGTTTCCTGTTCTAGTTCCCGTCGGTTGTCAGGAATTCATTTATGTAATTTATTATAAGGTTTTAGCTGGTTGATACATGCCATTCAACTTATAATTAAGATTTGGTAGAGTATTTCTCATTCTCTGGCCTTACTCAAACACTAATGCTTTTTGGTTAAGTGGTTTGTTATTAAAGATCTAAATCATGTTTGTTTCATAAATCATGTCCAAGTTTGGATTAGTCTGCAGAATATAGCTACTTACAGTTTACTTCCTAAAATACTTTGCAACTGCTTGACTGTAAACATGTGGGTCATTAGTTCTACTATATTGCAGAAATTATTTAGAAGAGATCTACTTTTCCATTAAACTTTTGAGGATTGAGTTTGTCCTTGTCAAATTTCTTTGAGATATTTGTATGGGGAAACATAGAGGCTAAACCACCGTGCCTCCCCAGCCTGGATTTGCCTAACCATTTTTGTTTTTTATTTCTTTTTCACTAGATATATGGAACTCTTCTGTTGCTGATATTGTTTGTCTTGGGTCTTTGCTTTACATCTTTATTATATTTAGGGCATGTTGAGGGATATATATATATGGTTTTGCAAATCTTGAACATGATAAGAAATGTGGTTTTGTGGTGACTGGTCTGTGACAATGGGTTAAGTATAGAGTATTGTTGAGAAGTTTTAAGTGCAACATCTTCAAATAAAAGAAAAGAAATAGTTTTTGACAACCAATCTCTTTACATTCAGAATCTAATTATTATGCTTTCCCCTCAGGGCAAAATTTATATCTGCAGAAGAAAGAACTGGTGTTACATTTGATGATTTTGCTGGCCAGGAATATATAAAGAAAGAACTACAAGAGATTGTCCGAATTTTAAAGAATGATGAGGAGTTTCAAGACAAAGGAATTTATTGTCCAAAAGGTGTACTTCTTCATGGGCCTCCTGGAACTGGTAAAACCCTACTGGCTAAAGCCATTGCAGGTGAAGCAGGGTTGCCTTTTTTTGCAGCTAATGGCACAGATTTTGTAGAGGTGCTGCCTCTTTTCCAAAGCTGTCCATGTGCATTAAATAAAAGTTTGCAAGTAGCACTTTAGATTTTCTTTTCTTTGTTCAGTATCTTAATCCAAAGTCATTAATTTTTTTTTTGATGATTGAGATTGTATGTTAAAATGGCCTGTCAATGTCTATTTTATACCAAATTGGTCCTTCAAAATGTGTTTATTCTAAAATTTAACAAGGTTAAAAGGAGACCTTACATATTAATCATTAGCTATTTATATGGAATCTATAGTATTCCTCTTCCAATCAATAAACTGTTACAGACAGATAAATATGACACTTATTAGAGTGTGCTTACTATTTGTACCTACATTATGTGCTTCAACAATATTCTTTTTGTCTACATGAATGGTATGTATGATGACATATACTTATGAAATGTGAAATGTTGCATTTATAAGGCTTGTCCTAATTTTGTTTTTACTTGATTACTTTCAAACTTCAAAATTAAATGAAATTGGCTCATTTAATCTGTCCTTTCTTCCCAGATGTTTGTAGGGGTTGCCGCATCCCGTGTTAAAGACCTTTTTGCGAATGCAAGATCATTTTCACCTTCTATAATCTTTATTGATGAGATAGATGCTATTGGTAGCAAGCGTGGTGGACCTGATATTGGCGGAGTAAGTTATGAACTACTTTTACATTGCTTTTTTGTACTCCCAAATCTATAAAGTTATGGGGACAAAAACTACTTTAGATTTTGTGTTTCTGTTGTAGCATTAATGCTTAATGCTTGAATTAACTTAAAATTGTTGAGTTCTAATGTTCTATAAGATATTACCAATTTTCCTAAGGTTTATCTTTTTGGATAAAAGAAGAAACTTATTGAGACAGAGAAAGAGAGTGCAAATGGAAAGAGAAGGATAATACTTGTTAAAATAAGAGAAAAGAAAAACCAAACTAGAAGGAGGAAAAGACATCAATGTAGGAAAGCTATCAAATCACTTATTGTACCTGTAATGGGTGCCCTTTTAAAAAGACCATGTACTTTACATCATATGCAGACCAATTGCATATCATTTTCCTCTAAAGCAGCTTATCTAAGGAGATATCCTAAAAATGTGGAAGTTACTCTCCACCTAAACGAACCAAAGTGTAGCAAGTTAATAGGAAAGAGAGAAATGATGATAATTAAATGACATAGAGAGGACAGGTTATTGAGTGAACTTGATACCTCTGTGTAATCTATGGACAATCCCAATGAAGGAAGTGAAGCGGGAGAGTCTGATGGTGTAGGAGATGAGTCTCTAGGAAGATTGGAAATTGGGTCAGAAGTAGTAGGGATGATTAGTTGATCAACTTGGTTTGTTGATGATGGCATAAAAATTTGTGGATGCAGTCTCCCACGAAATGAATGTGAACAACAAAGTAGTTGAGACTAATGTGAGAATAATTTGAAAGGAAATAATGTCTCAATGTCATGAATCACACCTCAAGTAGATGGGAAGAACGGATAAGTCTTAAAAAAGCTAATACCAGGAAAACCAATATATCTTTTGAGGTCTTGATTGTAGCACTTGTAGCCTTTTTGCAATTGAGACTGTCCAAGAAATGACACTGGGGATTTCATGACCAATTTTTTATTTATTGGAGTTAAGATATGTGCAAAAGTAACAAGTTTATCTGAAGACATAGAGAGGAAGAGAGTAGAGGTCACTCTTTGGGATCAAAAGAAACCTGGGCACCTGGTTTTGGAGGAGAAATAATGGCATACAGTTGATAAGATTGCATATAGTGACTAGTGAGCATGGTGTAGCCCCAAAGAAATGGTACGTTGAAGTGAAAGAGCAAGGTATTAGCTGTTTTAGCTAGATGTTGAATTTTCCTTTTGGCTATGCCATTAAGTCGTGGGTACTGTGTTATGAGTGCATGGTGATTGGTGTAAAATGTTCTGGGTATAGAACACCGAAACCACCTGTAAAGCAGTAGTGTAAAGGATCATTAAACAATTGACGCCATATAGAATTAGAAGAGGGTTTGAGGTAAAATTATGTGTTAATCAGTCCACACAGACAGGTACATATTTATACTATGTATAATACTTTAATTATAAGAGTAACCATCTCCTATGTTATACCTAATAAGTACTAACCACCTGAGTTAGGTACAATTAATACAGTAATACTACTCATTAAAAAAACCACAACTTCTTGGGATCATCAGCATGGTAAGTAAAAAAGAAAAGAAAACTACATATTTTCACATGTTCAGACTTCAGATTTGTGACATTTTTATTGGCATTAGAAGGTACTGAAATTTTTTTATTAGCTAGCAACTTTATGAAATACAGTAATATTGGAATTTCATCAAATGTAAATTAAAGACCTTGTCCTCTTGGGGCTATCCTGATGAATTTGTATGTTATGCATATTGTTGATAAACATTCCCTGCAGAACCTTTGCATCATTTTCTTTAGGCTAGGACATGGATTTTTTCCTTTCCCACTTCCTTGTTCTCTCTTGCCCCTTCTAATGAAACCTATGGAATTACATTATATAGGGAGGCGCTGAAAGAGAACAAGGCTTACTTCAGATACTGACTGAGATGGATGGATTCAAAGTTTCCACAGCACAGGTAAGTTTTTAATTGGTTGTTGGGATTATAAAGATGTTATTTGATATACTGAACTTGAATTTCAGGTGCTCGTGATAGGTGCCACAAATAGATTGGATATTCTTGATCCTGCTCTATTGAGAAAGGGTCGTTTTGACAAGATCATTAGAGTTGGTTTGCCATCAGAGGATGGAAGATTTGCCATTTTAAAGGTATTTTACCCCCATTACTGTTATTTGCTGAGATCCTGTTTTCCTATAGTATTTCGTCATCTTTAATTTCCTTTTTCTCTTATCTTTTTGATGCACACTAGGTGCATGCTAGGAATAAATTTTTTCGATCTGAGGAGGAAAAGGATACCCTACTTAAGGAAATTGCTGAACTGACAGAAGATTTTACTGGGGCTGAGCTACAAAATATACTGTAAATAATCTTTGGGGGATATTGCTTTACCAATCTGTCATGAGAATATAGGCTGATATTATCATGAATTATATGGCAGGAATGAAGCTGGAATTTTGACAGCCAGGAAGGATATGGACTACATTGGGCGAGATGAGCTGCTTGAGGCATTAAAAAGGGTTGGTGGTTTCTTAGCTTCTTTCTGGCTGGGCAATAATATTCATTCTTGTGATGTTTTCAATCATCTTTGGTGCAACTTTATACTCTCTGATGAATCTTATGGATTTGCAGCAAAAGGGAACATTTGAAACAGGGCAAGAGGATAGTACCGAAATACCTGAAGACTTGAAACTGAGATTGGCATACAGAGAAGCAGCTGTTGCTGTTCTTGCATGTTATTTTCCCGAGCCCCACCGTCCTTTTGTTGAGGTAACTGTTCTATATGTTGTTTAGCAAGTTACATGTGCGTGTGGATACATGATTATTTCAACTGTGTCACTGTTTATTTTTTGCAGACTGATATAAATTCTATCCGCAGCCAGCCAAATATGCATTATACTGAAGTTTCTGGACAGGTTTTTGCCAGGAAATCAGATTACATAAACTCTATAGTTCGTGCTTGTGCTCGTAAGTTGTTTGAGTTTTAGATCATTTGGAAAGTCTTATTTGAAATATGATAGTGATTTGATTTATGAAATTTTCATAATTAAATATTTTTCTTTAGAACATTTAGTTTCATATTCCATTTCTTGAATAATGATTATCTTAGATTAAATGCCAAATCAATAGTACGAGGACTGCATTGTGATAATTTTTATGTCATTGTTATACAAAAGTTTTCTTTTTGGCCTGTAATGTCCTTTTGCTTTTTATTGTGGCACCCAATTTATATCATCTAAAATTTTAATCCCCTGTAGACATTTGTTAAGGATCCTAGCGGGGGGTTTCAACATGTGAACTTCCAATGTAAAATAAATTATTTTGGTCATGAAAACCGATGGAGGCAAGGTTCTTTAACGTAAACTTAAATTGTATTTTGTATACTCTCTAACAAAAGAATACGAAGTAGCTAGCCTCAGAGATGGTCATCTAAGATTGGTACTTTGGTTATTAAGCTTTTTTGCTTATTGAAATTTATTTGTAGCAAGAGTAATCGAGGAAGAGATGTTTGGGATTGACAACTTGTGTTGGATCTCGGCAAAGGCAACATTAGAAGCTTCAAGGCGTGCAGAATTTTTAATTCTGCAGACAGGAATGACTGCTTTTGGGAAAGCATATTACAAAAACTATAGTGATCTTGTGCCCAATGTATGTGTGTGGGATCTAACAGCTTGTGCTTCAATACACATTCTTTCCCTCAACAACAGTGTTTTATTATAAGTATAATTGTATCACAACTTATGTTGAAGATTTTTTGTACAGCTTGCAATGAAGCTTGAAGCACTTCGAGATGAGTATATGCGTTATGCTACAGAGAAGTGCTCATCTGTGCTAAAAGAATACCATTTAGCAGTTGAGACAATCACAGGTCTGGTTCTCTTGTGAATTTTTGTTAACAAATAAAATACCCCTTCCGGCAGTTCTAGATTAGTTCATGATAATTAAGACCTGCTTTTAGTATTTAAGTTTTACTATAAAATAACTTGGCAATTATTGATCATTTCTCATTAAGAGGTGTGCGGCAAAATTACTACATGCTTACTTGTTTTGCAGATATTTTGCTTGAAAAGGGGAGGATCAAAGCTGAGGAGATTTGGGATACGTATAAGAGTGCTCCACGTATAGCTCAGGTTAGATCTTAAACAAAAGGGGAACATGTCTTGTTTTATCAGTAGCCTGCCAATTAGCATTGTTATGCGTGCTTGTATGCGAGGGTTTTTAGATTTTCTAATGACAGTATGACACATACTTGGTATTTAATGCCTGATTTGAAAGTAATCTCATATTTCAAGATAGCGATTTGGCAGATGTTTATTACTTATAAGTCATCTGTTGGATTTTTTAATCGTTACAAATGTTGGATTTTTTAAGCGTTACAAACTAAAAATTCAGTATGGAAGGCTCTACGCACAACTCCTTTCTTTAATTTGATATCATTCTTCTTGGTTGAATAAATGATAATCTTGAGGTCGTTTTTTTTCCTGGGTCTTGTTTAGCCTCCTGTCAGTCCTGTTGATGAATATGGAGCACTGATTTATGCTGGACGATGGGGAATCCATGGGATCAGTCTTCCCGGAAGGGTTACATTTGCACCAGGCAATGTTGGATTTTCAACCTTTGGTGCACCTCGCCCCACAGAGGTATATGTGAAAACCTTGTTTCATATAGGCTGCCATAATTTGTCGTACAACTGATTTGTGCTCTTTCAATTTTCTTTCTTTTTACCGCAGACACAAATTGTTAGTGATGAAACTTGGAAACTAATAGACGATATCCGGGATAAAAAGGTTCAAGATATTAGAGATGAAGCTTCAAAGGTGATTGAAGAAGAGAAAGAAAAGCCACAACTTTTGATGGCGAGCCATTTTCTTTGAGAGGAACTAAGATTTGACCTATAGGTTTGTGGGCATTTTATCATATTCCATCTTCAACTGTCAAGTGTTCATAACTTTGTTTTTGGTTGTGGTGACAACTGGAGCATGCTTTATTTCACTTTAATTGCCATTGACAGGTACATCTATTGGAAAAGAATACAAACATCAATTATGTCGCAGAAGTAGCAACAATGGGTCAAAATAATTACTTCTGTTTTTCCTCCCCTGATCTAATTTGCATTGTAAAATTTCATGCTGCCCTTTTCATAGGGGAAGCTACACCATGAGGATGCTATCCTTCCCTTTGTCCACAGCTCTTTATCAGCATGAATATCAACTTGAAATGCATATTATCAAATGAAGATTGATACAGTGTCGAACAAGCTGAAGATACATGAAAGCCATTCAATTTTGTGAACTATACCCACATTGTAATTTATCACAAGGATACTTTATTTTGACAAATGTAAATTGATCGATTATCTCGAATGTTTCTATATAGTTGTTATTTTGTGACTGTAGTCTTTAATGATAATTAAAGGGTAAAGATTGTTGCCCATTTTTCCTTTACATGCTTTTTTCAGTACCAACCCTGCATAGAAGACAGCGGTTAGCCCGTACATTTTATCTAATTATGTAAAATTGATAGTGATGTACACCAATAGTCATATGTGTCAAATGCCAATATTAGAACTCTAAATATTATTTATCCAGTAGCATTCATTTCAAAACAATTCCTGATTTTGATTCAGTCTACATCTGACTCTTTGTTGAGTTGAGAATTGTCTTGTCTGCATTATTGATTCTTTGCTATGCCTTGTGTAACTTCTTCTATTGTGGTAACTAAACTGTGGAAACTGAATTGAAAATTCGAAAAAATTGTATACTAAAAAAATTTAAAAATACAGGGGGTGAGTAAAATTTACTCTCTATTTTAATATTTATAGACTATTTTAAAACTGAAAACTAATTCAATTTGAGCTGAAATAAGTTAGATTGGATCGGATTGGTTCTTATTTTAAAATTAAATCAATTGAATTATGAAAACTAAAACCAAAGTGATTGAATCAGAAATTTTTCTTCACAAAACTGATACAACTCCATTTGCAAACACCCCTAGTATATGCTCCAAGTGGATTTATTTTTTCAACAAATGAGTAAGGCTAGTTGCCATTGTTTCCCCACGAATTGTAATAATGCAAGGTATTGGAGGTGTCACATTTCAACAACTTATACCTTTTAGTTTTATAACCACTAGAGTTGGTCTATAAATGAGAGTTAAAATAGTATATAGAAAGTTTTAAGTTTTTATTTTATTTTTCTTTTATGGTATATCAAAAAACAACACATGCCGTATTAAGAATAAAATACCATTTTAATCTTTGGCTTTTAAAAATTAAGAAATAAGTTTCTAATTTTTATATTTATATTTACTCTAATCTTCAAAGTAGTATAAATTTATTTATAAAATCAGAGGCTAAAATGAAATCGATATTAAATATTAGATATTAAAATGATACTTTACTCATAGTTTAATCTACGAAATGGTTATAGGGAGAGTTTATGAACACTAACATCTTAAAGGCTTTAAGTAATGATTATTAAAGAGACGTAGAAACATTTTGTTTGCTAATTGCGGGTTGTATTTTGTATTTGTTACTTGTTAGCAAAGCCCAGTGGCAAAGGAATAATATTTCAAAATCAAATGCGGCGCTATTAGGAATATAATGATATTACCATTTAAAAAAACCTGAGGATTAGTAAAATATATGATGTAAATAATAGAAAATAAAAATAAAGTATAAAGTAGCTTGTTGGCTTGTTGCTAATGCCAGTGATGATTCATTATATGAATAATTTAATTACAAATTTACAGTTATATATATGCGCTGCTCACGCACTTCTTTTCCGACATTGTCTTCTCATTAGTGCCAAGTTAACCCACAAGTAAGAATCATTGCCTTAAGATAGAACATGAGAATATATATAAAACATGTCCTACCACTGGATTCCATAATTTGTACCATTCCTAGTACGTGTTCTTCTAAAATTAATTAATTTTTTAAAAATTAGTTTACAATTTACCCATTACCAACAGTTATATCTACATTCTTTGTGAACTCGTAGGGAATTTCATTACCAACAATTAAATCCACCACGAAATTCCTGATCCTTTCATCAATAAATAAAAAATATTAAATAGATAGGGAACCAGAATATTGCTTTGAAAAGCACAAAATCAAGAATTCAGGGGAAGAATATAAGGGTGTATATATATATATATATATA
>JBBMKG010681508.1:0-11451 GCA_037834515.1 Lespedeza cuneata | reverse complement strand
TCTTCTATCTGGGGAGATTGAGTTTCCACTACCACCTGATAAGGCTGAGAAGGACAAAGTTTATGAAATTGAGATGGCAAACAATGCAAGTGAATCAGAAAGATTGCGACAGCTAGTGAAGGAATTGGAGGAGAGGGAAGTGAAACTTGAAGGAGAATTGCTTGAGTACTATGGTTTAAAGGAGCAAGAATCAGACATTGTGGAGTTACAGAGGCAACTGAAAATTAAGACTGTGGAAATAGACATGCTTAATATTACAATCAATTCCTTGCAGGCGGAAAGAAAGAAGCTTCAAGAAGAGCTCACACATGGAGGTTCGGCCAAGAGAGAACTTGAGAAGGCTAGAAACAAGATCAAGGAGCTACAAAGGCAGATACAGCTTGAAGCTAACCAAACAAAAGGCCAGCTGTTGTTGCTTAAACAACAAGTTTCTGGTCTACAGGTGAAAGAAGAAGATGCTGCCAGAAAAGATGCTGAAGTTGAAAAGAAATTGAAAGCTGTGCATGACTTAGAGGTTGCAGTAGTGGAGCTTAAGAGGCAAAACAAAGAACTTCAACACGAGAAGCGAGAGCTAATGGTTAAGCTCAACGCTGCTGAATCTAAAGCGGCCGAGCTCTCCAATATGACAGAGGTCAGGATCCTTGAGTAGATTTCTCTTCTTCATCATTGAGTTGAACAGATTCGTGAAACCAATCACCTAGAAGCATAAACTTTTAAACCAATGATTTGGCATCACTTTTTAAGATCACCATTGCTTAACAATCAACTGAACATTTAAGTACTTAGTGTCTAAGAAATAATAGTTGAAAACACTGAACAAATTCAATGAATCTCAAATGTAGACTGCCAAACCAAACATTAACCTATGTTGTATTTATCTAATTCAATCACTCACGTAGTGTTTTATTGTTTAATGAGTGTATTGTAATAATATCAGAAACTTTCTTTTGTGAATATGTAAATTAGATTGAATTCTGTTCGACAAAATGTCAAGTATTTATACTTCTCATGTTAGTATGAATTAATTTTTTACGCGTATTTGTGCACGAAATGAATGAGTCATTTCAAGAATCTTTGTCTTTAACTGCAGAGTGAAATGGTTGCCAAGGCAAAAGAAGAGGTCAGTAACCTGAGGCATGCAAATGAAGACCTGCTAAAGCAAGTGGAAGGGCTACAGATGAATAGGTTCAGTGAAGTTGAAGAGCTTGTATACCTTCGTTGGGTGAATGCATGTTTGAGGTATGAGCTAAGGAATTACCAGACACCCCAAGGAAAAGTATCAGCCCGTGATCTCAGCAAGAGTCTTAGCCCAAAATCACAAGAGAAGGCTAAGCGGCTGATGTTAGAATATGCTGGATCTGAACGCGGACAGGGGGACACAGATCTTGATAGCAACTTCTCTCATCCATCTTCACCAGGAAGTGAAGATTTTGACAACGCTTCCATTGATAGCTCTACTAGCAAATATAGTAGTCTTAGCAAGAAAACTAGCCTAATCCAAAAGTTTAAGAAATGGGGCAAAAGCAAAGATGATTCTAGTGCTCTTTCATCACCATCTAGATCTTTTTCAGGAAGTTCTCCAAGGAGGATGAGTATGAGTGTTAAAGCTAGGGGTCCACTAGAATCCTTAATGCTAAGGAATGTTGGTGATAGTGTAGCCATCACCTCCTTTGGGCTAAAGGACCAAGAATCTACTGATTCTCCGGAAACTCCAACTACTGCTGACATGAGAAGAGTTACCTCCAGTGACTCCTTAAATTCTGTTGCTACTTCATTCCAATTGATGTCTAAGTCAGTTGTTGATGGATCTATGAATGAGAAGTACCCTGCGTATAAAGATCGCCACAAGTTGGCCTTGGCAAGGGAAAAACAAATTAAAGAAAAGGCTGAGAAAGCAAGAGTTCTGAGGTTTGGTGACAATGCAGGTTTGAATACCAAGGCTGATAGAGGGAGTGCAATATCTTTGCCTCCAAAGCTTACTCAAATAAAGGAGAAACCAGTTGTTTCTGGCACTCCAAATGATCAATCTGATGATGCAAAGAATGTTGATGATCAAACCATTAGCAAGATGAAGCTTGCTCACATTGAGAAAAGGCCTACTAGGGTGCCTAGGCCCCCACCTAAACCTTCTGCTGGTGGTGCTGTTAGCACAAATGCAAACCCTTCCAATGGAGTACCATCTGCTCCACCAATGCCTCCTCCTCCTCCAGGTGCTCCACCTCCTCCACCACCGTCAGGTGGACCACCTCCCCCACCTCCTCCCCCTGGAAGCCTATCAAGAGGGGCCATGGACGGTGACAAAGTTCACCGAGCTCCACAGCTTGTTGAATTTTATCAAACATTGATGAAAAGGGAGGCAAAGAAGGATACTTCATCACTTATAGTTTCTTCGACAAGTAATGCATCTGATGCAAGGAGCAACATGATTGGGGAAATTGAGAATAGATCATCATTCCTCTTAGCAGTATGTTGAAGCTTCCATCTATTACGTTACTTTTATCACTTTTACACCAAAGTCATAACACATTTTTGAAAGATATTATTTCTCCTTTGTGAAACATTTAGGTGAAAGCCGATGTAGAAACGCAAGGTGATTTCGTCAATTCATTGGCAGCTGAAGTTCGAGCAGCCTCCTTCTCAGATATTAGTGATCTGCTGGCCTTCGTGAACTGGCTAGATGAAGAACTTTCCTTCTTGGTATGCCTTCAAGTGTCCTTGCATATTCGTCAACGAAATTTTGAGAAACCACCGGATCAGTACCTTTGAAATGACTTTTTCCTTGGAAAACTTTCCTTAGAAAATGCGTTCCAATTTTTTATGACTGAATGGTTCACTTTTAATCTCAGTTTCCCACATCAAAACAGAAAATAAGTCTCATTTTCCACATTTTGTAACTTTATGTCCAGTAACCACTAAATACTTATTCATCTCATATTATCCTTATGCAAGGTTGACGAAAGAGCCGTCCTCAAGCACTTTGATTGGCCTGAGGGGAAAGCAGATGCACTAAGGGAGGCAGCTTTTGAATATCAGGATTTGATGAAATTGGAGAAGCATGTCTCCACCTTCATTGATGATCCCCAACTCCCATGTGAAGCTGCTCTGAAGAAAATGTATTCACTGCTTGAAAAGTATGCATCCTTTCCTTCTATAGATTCATTTATCCTGAACACCGTTGGTTGATACCTAGTTGAGAGCTTAATATCATAATCCTTACAGATAAAGTTGTTCAAATCATTTTCTCATATACTTTAGGGCTGTATATTCATAATTTCAAGTCACAAAGATGTTGAACATGATATATATTCTTTTTGTATGTTGTACAGTTCCCTATAGCCAGCCACACCATTGCTTCTTTTTATCAGCTCATATCCTCACTCGTGTCATGTTTTCTCTTTACAGGGTGGAGCAAAGCGTATATGCACTCTTGCGGACAAGAGATATGGCTATTTCACGGTACAAGGAATTTGGAATCCCAGTAAACTGGTTAATGGATTCAGGAGTTGTAGGCAAGGTATGCTTCAAAAATGTAGAACTGGTTTGTGTTATGGTTCACAAGGGTTGGTTCATCCAAGTGTTGGTTTCTTTCTTTAACTGTTGTGCATACAATTTTAAATATCAGGGTAATATTACCAGTATGCTATAAGATTGTATCATGGTGGATAGTCATATGTAGAGATTTACAGTGTACAGTCACTAGTGTATTCCTTGGAGTAGCTGTTATTATAACATTGCTTGGATGACGTGTGTCTAACATGATCGCTTTGCTATGACCCTCCCATTGCAGATCAAACTTTCTTCTGTACAACTAGCAAAGAAGTATATGAAACGTGTTGCATCTGAACTTGATGCATTATCTGGTCCTGAAAAAGAACCAGCTAGAGAGTTTTTGATTCTGCAAGGAGTGCGATTCGCTTTCCGTGTCCATCAGGTAATTCTTGGCCATATTTTTCATTTGCTTGTGCTGAAGACACGTATAATTCTTCTGCATCCCTTGATTCAGGTCACAAAGATTGATTTTGCTTAGGTTAACTTAGCTAGCAGAAGCAGAAAAAATAATAAGTAGTGGAACGTTTCTAACTCCTTTTTTTGGTTGAAAAATATGTCACGTCTTTAAAGGCCACTATAAGATCTTAAAATATTTGTAATGCTTTCTTCTCCAAAAAATTTGGTTTATACAAATTAGTTTTCAAAGAGGTGAATATATCAACACGTTAATAACTTCAGGAATCAGATTACAAACTGGCATACCAAAGCAACACAAATACATTTTTCATATATTAAACCGAATACTTTTAAAAATGCTATTTCATATATGGATGTTTGTCAAAGATGTAATATGAAAATTTGTTGAACACATGGAATAATACACCCTAATGATGGTGTGGATCTCTTTACAGTTTGCAGGAGGCTTTGATGCAGAGAGCATGAAAGCTTTTGAAGACCTAAGGAGCCGCATCCAAACCTCTCAAGCTGGTGAAGATAACAAATCAGAAACATAGGATATCCATTAAGAAGTTTTCCTCTTCTTTTTTGCTTTATAGATGCGTCTCTCATATATATATGTTACCTATTCAGCTGTATATTTCATTTTGCTTGCATAGCCTATACATATTGGATGCTATACAATGATGATACAAGAATCATATTGTAATTGTGCCTTTGAACTCCAACATGATCCCTACCTCTGCCTACATTTTTTCCCCCTATAATAAGAAATTCAACTGAACAATATTCAATACTCTCGTCAAATGCTTATGTCTAACAGCAACTCAACGAATTCTATATGAGATTAGTTTGATCGGATAGTTGGATGTAAATTTCAAAGGAGAGGGAATAAAAAGAGGCTTCCTACACCAGTATAAACCAGAACAGGCATTCTCCAAATATATATGATATTGATGTGTAACTAGCAGTAATGTGCTATTCTTGTTCCTTTGCATAATCATTGATGAAAGCAAGTCATGCAAAAATGAGGTGATAGAAGAATGGCCTCCACTGAAACATTAATAGTTATCAGCAACCGTTTAAGGTAAAAAATTAAAAAAATTAAAATATAACAGTCACAGCAACAAAATAACAAGACTTCTGTCGCCAAATTTGGCCCCGGCAACCTTTCCTTGAATTTCTGTAGGCAAAGGAATGACACGTCTTTGGTCTCCTGCTTCTACCAACAGCTCAGATCCTCCCCTATACTGCAGTTTTTTTTTAAAGAGACAAAAAAGGCAATCAGCATCTGAATTAAGTTATGCACATAAAAATGCGCACACTCGTACCATGTACAAAGAACAGAATTTGTGATAGAAAGAGAAGCACAATATAATAGGTATGACAAGTGGCAAACATACACATCGAATACAACCATAGAATTCAAGCTATCCAGATAAAACATGAAAAACAAAAACTATTTGATGTTTAATGAAATATGCACAGTTCAAGAAGTAGTTCCATCTATTGTGTAAGTTTCATAATTTATCTACTAGGAAGTTGACAAAAAAGTTTATGAATAACAAGATAGTGAAGATACTCTTCTCATTTTCATCATCTACAAGGTCCAAGTTTTAAAAAACAAAAACTGGGTACATAATAGATGATTTGAAGCCCATTGGGTTTACAACAATAATCATTTTCCCACATTGCGACACATTACAATGTAAAATCTGTAGCTAAAATAAATTTGAACACACATCTCAATCATATTCAACAATCCAAAATCAATATTCATCTCATTTCTCTTAAATTCTTTCAAAAGGAGTGCCACCAACATCACAGTTAAAAAATTTCATAAAATATATAAACTGAAGGATATTACATACTTGGTAAAGCTTGATCTCTGATTTGTCAAAACCTGGCATGAAGAGAGTAACTGATTTTCTTTTAATATCAAATCTAACTGATGATGGCATATCACTGTATTGACTTGATAGCGAATTAAGAAGATGCCTAGCGTCTTCGTTGATGGTTTCTAGTACAACTTTGCTCCAGTCTACAGGGTTATTCATTGACAAACTTGAAATGAAAGCTAAAGGCAAGGGAGAAAATTCTTTCTTAGCTCTTTCGAATGATTCTAAATTTTCTTGTCGAGAGGTGATCCCAAAAGCACCAGAAACATGAGCACCAGCCTGAATTGTACAGCCCCAATATCGTAATGCAGAATTGATCGATGTTGGATTGTTCGGATCCATCACAAGGAAACAACCAAATTTCTGTGGGTTTGAGAAGGCAGATGATCCCCTCTGGGCAATACAGAATCAACAAAGAAAATTACAGGTTTCGTTTAAGTTATGATTATGTTAAAATGGTGTTTACTCTTACCTCCAGCATTTGATCCAAAGTGTCCCATATTTCTGAACTCATTTTCCCATTGAAAAAAGATCTGCTGCTACTAATTTTCATTGCCTCATCCACAAGTCTCAATAGTGATGGAGCAGCCAATCTTCCAAGCTCAGATTTCTCAGCCAAAGTGCGGAGATATTTCAAGTACAATCTACAAAATCAGAATATCAAACCAAAGATAATGATAAGGATGTGCATGTGAGTGTAAGAGGCAATTCCAAAACCTTGCTTTACTGCTTCCACCTATGATTCGCAGGGTTTCCTCACTGCTGATACCATCATATATTATTAAATCAAATTTATCTTGTTGACTCTTCAAAGCGGCAATCCCCAAAAATCCTACAAACCTCTCAAGTGCAAGTACCAAAAATATAGGGTCCATCCCAGGCAGAATGCCAAGCTCTTCTCCAACAATCTATTACTTGACACAGAAAAGAGGAAGGAGCCCCGCTATAAAAACTAGATGAAGGGAATATATGTCCACCATTAGATAAAATATGATATCGAAAACATATTACGTACCCACCCCTCCAAGTGTGCCTTGAGTCATATTAAGTTGAGCATCTGCTTGCTTCAGAAGTTTTAGAGGTTCAAGAAGCATCTACAATTATAAAGCAATAAACAAATTCCTTAGACACCAATCAAAAGTACACAATATAGTTCATACAGAGGAAGAAAAAGGAAAAAGTAACACACTTTAGTTGTTTCCAACCTAACAGCAGAAAGGTTCTTTCTGCATGTGACATATGAAGTTCCAATCTTACAGTTGAGGAGATAGTCAGCAGTGGTGTCTTGGCTATGTATCACTAAACATGTATTCAATCCAGCCATTGCATAATGCTGAAATAAAAAGTACATGAAATAAAAATAAACAAGAGGAGAGATCAATTACTTTTCCACCGCTGAACTTGGATAGTTATGACTTTTATCAGTAAATATTTATGGCAAAAGAAAGAATTTGAAATTCACAACAAAAATAGAAAGAAAGAAAAAAAAAAAAGGGTCCACTTGGTTTGAAAAAAACATTTTATGTTTTTATTTCCAGTTTTAACAAATAATTACAATAGTGCCTCTTAATTTTCATTTTGCTTCTATTTTCAAATATTTATACATGAAACACTGAAAACATACTCTTTTTTTTTTTTTTTTGGCAAATCTTTGAAAATAGGAAACAAAGTAAAAACAAAATGACATTTTTATAATTATTTGTTGAAACAAGAAATGAACAAAATATTTTCTCAAACCAAACAGTCAAGAACCCACATAATTAAACCTTGATCAGAATTTTTATAATTACATTTCCTGCCCAAAAACAAAGTGCTGCCTGTGTTAGAATCCTGATATTACTGTTAGTTTAACTGTTTTTCTGTTAGAAGTTAGTTCAGTTAGTTTTATCCTCTGTTTTGGTTATAATATATATATATATATATAAGTTTAGAGTTTGCTGATATACAAGCCACAAAACTCATACTGTAAGTCAATATCAGATTATCAATGAGAATGAGAGGTTATTCAGTGAATACAGTTTTAACATGGTATCAATAAGCCTAGTTACAATCTTGTGATCGCCGTCATCCTTCAATGTCCTCTGCTGTTTTTTCCAGTTCTTCATCAACATCATGGCCAAACAAGGAGAAGAAGATGAGAAAAACATCAAGAATGACAACCAGATCGATGTGATGTCACCCTACTACATCCACTCCTTGGATCACCCAGGCCAGATCCTCGCTAGTGAACCTCTTCGTGAAGGAAACTATGGGGAATGGATGGTCGACATGGTTAATGTCGTATATGCAAAAAACAAGATAGGCTTCGTCGATGGTTCAATCCCCATGCCCGGCATCAATTTGAAGGACCTTGCCTATTGGATGCGTTGTAACGCCATGGTGAAGGGCTGGCTGAAGAGCTGTATGGATAAAGAGATAAGGGCAACATTTGTTACACCAACACCGCAAGAGAAATTTGGACTGACCTCGAGGAAAGATTCGTTGAAGAAAGCACACCCAGAGTCTATGAACTACGAAGGGCCATCACTCTCCTCAGGCAAGAAAAACTCATTGTTCCTGCATACTTTACAAAGTTAAAGGGTCTTTGGGACGAAATTCAGTCCATTGCGCCATGGCCAAAGTGCACATGTGGGGGCTGTAGTTGCGACATTCAAAAGAAACTATTAGAAAAATACGAGTGTGAGAAAATGTACAACTTCTTGATGGGTCTTGATGACGTTTTTCGCACAGTGAAGACTCAAATACTCAGCATGATACTTGATCTAACATTAGGGCATGAATGCCACCTTGTGGTGGAAGATGAACAATAGAGAATTGTTTCGTCTATGCAGAAACCAATAATCGAAGGAATCGCTTTCCAAGCATTGAATGCCAAGATCAATGAAAATGGAAGAGATAGACCTAAGTGTGACCACTATGGGAAAGAGGGTCATGTAAAGAATGACTCCTGGGATTTGATTGGGCATCCCTCAAATTGGAAGAAACAAGGGAGCAATAAAAAGGATAAATCCACAAATTGGAATAATAAGATGTCAGTGATAAACCATGTAAATGAGCATAATTGAGACCCCTTGTTAGCATATTTTGCATTACATTTGGTAATTTCTCTCACATACTTCATTGGATTAAGCTTTGTTTTGACTTATGAACACAAAGAATACACAACAGGAAGAAAACAGAGCATATAAGGAGGATCTGGAGCTAATTTAAAGAAATGGCAAAAACTGATAGTAAACACGACCATGCTTGCACATGCACGGCTGTGCTTCAACCTCGTGCATCCACAAGCTTCGTGAACGAAATATGCATGATTGTGCTCAAGCCTGCATCTTTAGTCAACCATGAGCGTGCTTTAATGAGCACGGCCCTGCATAGGCCTGCGCTTGACCTTGTGTAAATAGGGTCCCTTTTAAATCAATTTTTATCTTAGCTTTTATCTCTTAGTTTTTGTTTAGGGTTTAGGGTTCATAAATTTTCACTGCATTATAACGGAATAATTCTAATTAATTGTTTTATATTGGTAAAGTTTTTCTAAATTGTAAGTTATCTATAACCAATTGAGATTCCAATGTAGAGAAAGGGGTAATTGTCATGACCAAAGGTAATTGCCTATTTTTGATAACATTAACAATTAACCGGAATTATTTAGTAATCAAGGATTAGGGGGATTGAATTAGTAGACCCTAGATTTTTATTTTATATTTTCCTCAATATTGCTCACTGCGCTCTTTACATTTGCCTTTTAGTTTCTTGCAAACCAACATCAAACAATTAAAACTCCTCCGTTTAAATTCATATATTTCTTTAGTAAAGGTTACAACTAGTCCTTTAAGTACAATATCTGACCTTAGTTCATTATTACTACTGGGACGGAGTAAGCTTGCTCTTAAACACGTTCTGTACGCATCAGTGCTCAAGTATCATCTGAAACCAGCGTCATATCAGGTTTGTCCCTGCATCAATACGAACAATTGAAGGAGCAACTTCAAGACGAAGACGAACATGCTGCACCAACACAATCAAACAAACTGACCGTGAATATGGCAGGTAATCTTCTTCTCGATAGAACCTTGATCATAGATTCAGGAGTGTCTAGTCACATTGCTTGTGATGATAGTTTGCTAAAAGACATAGCTACTTCCTTTCAACAACCTATCCTTGTCCCTAATGGTGCCAATGTACCAGTGCAAGGGACGGATAAGGCTGATCTCTGCAATAGTATCGTTTCAAAACAAGTTCTACATGCGCCTAGTTTTAAATGTAATTTAATCTCTGAAAGCAAACTTACTAGGGATCACAATTGTTCTGTCACCAACTTGATGTGAACAATTACTTCCTCCATGGTGATCTTGCTGAGGAAATATACATGAAGATCCCGCAAGGTTTTGCAAAGAAGGATGACAAGAGAGTCTGTAAACTCCAAAAATTGCTATATGGCTTGAAACAAGCCTCATGAAACTGGTATGAGAAGTTTACTAAGGCTTTGGTGTCTGTTGGATACAATAGTGCAGGGCAGATCACTCCCTATCCATCTATAAAATTAAAAAGGGAAAAATATTAACGACAGCATTGATATATGTTGACGACGTTATCTTGGCAGGAAACGACCTCAATTTTATATAGTGGACCAAGAATTGTCTCAACAGTGAATTCAGCATTAAGGATCTAGGCAGATTGAGATACTTTTTGGGTATAGAAGTTGCTAGATCAAAGAAGGGTCTTGTGCTAAGTCAGAGGAAATATACCTTAGACATTTTGAGAGAGACAGGTTTAGAGGCTTGTCGCCCAAGCAAAATCCCAATGGAACAAAACTGTAATCTCACAAATGGTGATAATGATGCTCCTGTCGAAGTACCAGGTACAAGAGGTTACTTGGTAGATTGTAGTACCTGACTATAACTAGACTGAATATAATGCATGTTGTGAATATTCTTTGCCAACACATGTTGGATCGTAGGCAAATTCATATGAATGTCATTGAAAGGATCATACGTTATTTGAAAACTACCTCAGGCCAAGGAATTATATTTTTTGGCTTCAAATGATTTGAAACTGAGATCATACTGTGATCTTGAATGGGGCGGGTTCCCCATCACTAGACGTTCATGTACAGGATATTTAATGCTTCTTGGTGTCATGGAGAACTAAGAAACAAACTGTTGTAGCTCAATCTTCAGCAAAAGCCAAATATATGATCCAATGGCTTTTATCAGAGTTGTGTGTATCTAAATCCGATGCAACTCCCTTCTTTTTGTAATAACCAAGCCACTCTGCATATGAGTGCCAATCTAGTGTTCCACTGAAGAACGAAACATGTGGAAATGGGTTGCTACTTTGTCAAAAAGAATTGTTTCTGTAGATGTCAAGCCTTTGAAAATCGGGACCAAAGATCAACTTGCGATATCCTTACCAAAGCATTAGTAGCAGACAGATTCAATACTCTCTTGGTCAAGTTGGGTGTTATCAATCTACACACACACCAACTTGAGTCTGTTAGCTTAACTGCTTCTGTTAGAAGTTAGTAGTTAGTTATGTTAGTTTTATCCTCTGTTTTGGTTAAGTATATATATATATATATATATATATATATATATATATATATATATAT
>JBBMKG010681507.1:0-11444 GCA_037834515.1 Lespedeza cuneata | reverse complement strand
GGGGGGGGGGGGGGGGGGGCGAATATTTCTTATATCTTTCTATTTTTTACAGGATCCCTGCTATAACCGCAGGAGATCCAAATTTTGTCACCAGAATTTCCATGTGCAGTTTGTTTTCATTTTCTCCTGTTTAAATAAGCATTTAGTGTTGTGATGTACTTGTGCTTATGTGGCAACAGGACAGACAATGCCATAAAAAACCATTGGAACAGTTCTGTCAAAAAAAAATTGGAGTCTTACTTGGCATCAGGCTTGCTTACTCAGTTACAAAATGTACAACTTGTTGGAAATCCGAAGCAACCTATGGCTTCAACCTCTTCGAGGTTGCAGCAGAGTGGAGATGATATTGGTCCTACAGGGACTGAAGGAGAGGAAGTTTCACAGTGTAGCCAGGAGTCAGCTAATGCTGGTCACTTTTCATCAGCCACAGAGATGAGCAGTGTTGTTTTACAAACTGGGAATGAATACAGGCCAAAAGAAGAATACAGTCCTAGTCAAGCATCCTGTTCGGAGCCATATTACGTATCTCTGGATGAAATTGCTGCATCCCTTCCAGACATGGCTGGCCAAGAGATTTGCCCTTCTCAATTCATTGAGCAGAAATATTCCCACCAACCTGGAAATTCCACAAACGGGGAGTGCCAGATTGATTTATTCGACTTAACCAATATTTCCTCAATGAACTTTGGGCAGGAATCATCACAATTGCAAAATGATGGCTTAGTTCCCAGTGAAAGTCGTGACATGGTGAATGTTCTGTTTCAGACTTCGGTGGGCTTGGGTGTATCAACGACCGCGGGACTTACATCAGACTCTGTTAAACCAGAACAAATGTTGATGTCTGATGATGAATGTTGCAGAATCCTATTTTCAGAAGCAATAAGTGATGAATGCTTTTCTTCTGGTTGCACCTCATTTCTTTGTCAGTCATCATTATCATCTTTGCCATCAGTAGTTTCTACTACTGGTGATAGGTTGATGCATATGGCTGAAGCCAATCAGTTGGTTGCGACTGAGGATCAGCAGCTTATCTCCAGAACACAGGATAACATAATTTATGCCAATGACTTATCCACTTCTTCTTGTATCCATAGGATAGACAGCGAAGAAATGCAAGAGCCATCAGATGTTGTGAAAGAGAATTCAAAATTGGTCCCTGTAAATAGTTTTGGTTGTGGATCAGACACTCCTCAAACTTCCTATCCGACCGCTGAAAAGCCAAATGTGCATACTGAACAGGAGGACACAGGCGCTCTATGTTATGAACCTCCCCGCTTTCCAAGCTTGGATATTCCTTTCTTAAGCTGTGATCTTATTCAATCTGGGGCTGATATGCAGCAAGAATTCAGTCCCCTAGGTATCCGCCAATTGATGATGTCTTCTATGAACTGTCTAACTCCTTTTAGATTATGGGACTCACCTACTCGTGATAATAGTCCAGATGCTCTGTTGAAAAGTGCAGCTAAAACCTTCACGTCAACACCATCTATATTAAAGAAACGAACCCGGGATCTTTTATCTCCACTATCAGATAAGAGAATTGACAAGAAGCTTGAGATTGAAATGACATCAACCTTGATAAAAAACTTTTCCCGATTGGATGTCATGTTTGATGACAATGAGACTCAGGTAGCAGATTTGCATTCTTCCTCTTCAATGCAAAGAAAGGACTCCAGTACCTCTGTTGAAGATGATAAAGAGAATTGTGGACAAGCTGTAAAAGGGGAACAAGGAGATGGGAAAAATAAGTCGGCAATTTTGGACGACAAAAAATTAGAAAATTATTCAGGTGATAGTAATTCTCAAGATAAAATTAGGCAGAAACCTCTTGATGTTGAGTCTGAGATAAAGAATGATGTTAGTGCTGCTACTGAGATTGTAAGTATTATTCTCTTGTAATAAGCTGTTATCCAAAATTTGTAAATATTTACTTATCTCTCTCATTCTTTTGTTTGTCAGGTGCAGCAACCTTCTGAAATTTTGGTTGAACATGATATGAATAATATGTTACTGTATTCTCCTGATCAATTTAGTTTAAAACCAGACAGAGTTTCGAGTTTAAGTGCTAGATCTAAAAAAAATCCATGCTCAAGGATTGCTGTTACTTGTGTACAGTCTGTCAGTTCATCAGGCCCAGGGGAGAATTTGGGTGATCACCCTGGAAACTTTGACGGTCTTGAAACATCGAGCATGTAATTTTCTTTAAACTATTCGTGTTTATTTAGTTTATTTGGGTGCTTTTATTAAATGAGGCTGAGTTATTTAATTAACCTCCAATAAGGTGGTGAGGTTTCATCCATTTAGCCTTATTTGAACATAGTGTTGATTGTTGAAGCTGCTGCCTTGGAAAGTTCTCATTAAGCGGCAATTGAAAAATTCAGTTATCTAGTTTTTGTTATTTGCAACGTTTTGGACTCTAATAACCAATGTTACAATCTTGCTTTCAGTTTCAAATTATTCAGTGTCAATTCAGTGTTTTCTGACTGACTGACTGCTTGTTTGATTTCAGATTTGCTGGAACACCATTTAGGAAAAGCATTGAATCGCCTTCAGCTTGGAAATCTCCTTGGTTCGTCAACACTTTTATTTCTAGCCCCAGGATTGATACGGAAATTACAATTGAGGTACGTTGGTTTTGTCAGATAATTATTTGTCTTCAAGTAGATTTAATTTCACCACACTAAAAACAGAGAGCATGTTTACAGGATTTCGGGTATTTCATGAGCCCTGGTGACAGGAGCTATGATGCAATCGGGTTGATGAAACAGATCAGTGAACAAACTGCTGCTCAATATGCTAGTGCTCATGAGATTTTGGGAAATGAAACTCCTAAGGCGTTACCAAAAGACGCACCTGGAAACAACAGGGACGGGGACCAGGAAAATAACGATCTTCATAATCAGCATGGGAACCATTCTCAGTTGGCTTCAAGTGCTTTGGTAAAGCTTAAACTTAGTCCTTTTTCCTTTGATCAACATATCCACTTTTGTCTTGTCCTTTCCCATGAGTCACAAACTCTTAATATTTCCTTGAAAGCTGAAGCAATTAGACCTTCCAATATTTCATCATAAAATATGGATGGCAAGTGAAACACAGTTAATATCTTAGTTAAAACTATAAGTGGTTTATTATGTCTCACCTGATGAGAACTGCACTGAAGTCGATCTAATCAAATATTTTTGTTAAAATTATTCATGTGTTCTATACAAGATCCACGTATGCAGTTTTGTGAATAGCTTATGCTTAAAGGGATATATTTGTTTGCAGGTGGAGCGACGCGTTCTTGACTTCAGCGAATGTGGAACTCCGATCAAGGGTGATAATAGCAAATCTTCAGCTATGAGCTTCTCAAGCCCTTCTTCGTATTTGTTGAAGGGCTGCAGATAGTTGCTCGTGTGCGCTGTAATGGCTAAAGCCTCCGGTTGTTGTACTCTTCATGTCTTAGTATATGTAATATATAGTTTACTATTTTTTAATATATTATTTTTTGTTATGTAGCTTAGTGTAAGACTTGAATTTGTAATTGTAACAAAAAATTCTGTTTGTGAGGATTCTTGATTTTTAATTTGTCACCCCTATACTGAACAAATATATACATGAAAGGATTTAGACTTCTCTACTACTTGTATAGGCTATTATTATTCATAACATGGCATTTGCCAAATTATGTCCCCAGCACAACTACAAACAGCTATGAAAAAAAGAGGAAGGAAAGTGCAAAACTCTTTGAAAAAGAATCTTACAAACCAACATGTGTTGAGTAGTATGATAAATTAAAATAATTATGAGAACTCCATGCTTTAAGACTGTATCATCAGGGATTGGTTTCACTAAGTGTTGAGTAGTTGCTTTTTATCATTGAGGTCACGAGTTCCATCGCGATAAATGTTTTCTTCCCCACTCTCCCAATAAATAAATAAAATTCCTAATTTCTCTCCCTCTGCTGATGGTTCTATCTTACATCTATGTTTCTACTTGTCTTTCTCTATTCATCTCTAAACTATCAAAAACAATTCTACCATTTTCCCGCACAATAAATATCACTTCCAACTTTTTATCTAATAAATTCATTCTTAATCTTATCTTATTCAAGGTATCACTTCCAACTTTCCAACATTTGATCATCCCAAGCTGGAAAAATCGTCTTTCTAGTCTCGCATCACAAATAAAAGGTTTCATGGTCTATGTTGACAATTATTACACAAAAATAATGAAAGTCCTCCTAATAGACTAGAGAGCAAGTTGTTAACTGCAGTCAGAAACATGTTCCAACTCGGGTAACAGCAGCATGTATGGCATCCGCCAGATGTGGAACTGTTTTGGAACTCAGACCAGCCATGCTAATCCTCCTGCAAAAGGAACAGTGCATGTTATATTATCTGGAAATTTGGCATAGTTGTTTATATGATAATGTTTGTTTTGAGATTTAGTTCTGTAATGAAGTTCTATCATCTTGTTCCTTAGTGTTGGGAGAAGTTTACTGTGAAGCATTCAGATCCAAGTATACAATAAATTAATATTTCTTTGCTTTTAGCGGTGTAGCTATTTTTCCCCTTCTTTCTAGTAACTGGCATCAAAAAGATCAAAAAGGGTTCCAAAATATAAGCCCCGAACATGGCGCATATTCAGCTTCATGTTTACTTTACACCAAAAAAGAATTTAACAAATGCATGTTAAGCATGACAACGAGGGGCATTACTGCCATATTCACAATTGACTGGAACATAGAACAAAGAGAGAAGAGAAGAGAAGAGAATGCACGTCATATTCATTTGAACTCATTCAACTTACCCATCGGATGTCATGTATATATGGTACTCTTTAGTCATGAAGGCAACTTGTTCAGGATTCAATCCTGTGAAAGTAAACATTCCAATCTGTTTGATAATGTGACTCCAATCACCAGGTGTGCCTGCCCAGTTAAATGAGAAATAAGTATAACTAACTGTACTAACTGTTTCACAGATACAGAAACCTATAAAGAATATAGCAGAGGAAGATAGGGCAAGAAAGTAAAGAAAGAGCAAACAAGTAACAGCTTCTAGTGTACTGGTGCAACAATAATGATCCAGGTCCATCCACAAAGACAAACTAAAGGAATTGTAAAAGGAACTGTGTTGAGGCTGACCTCTGGAACGTAAAGCATCAAAAAGTTGTTGGCGCATATTGATAATACGATCAGCCATTGCCTTCAACTCAATAGTCCAATCATTGAACAAATCCCTGGAAGAGAATCAAAAACAGACGGGAAATTTTAACACAGGTAAAAATCACCTAGCAAAAGAATGTCTACTAGGATCTGCTCCTTGGCAGTATTAAATATAGACACAACCAACTTATATAATGAACCAATCACAACCATCAAAATCATCATCTCGGCTAAAGACAATATTCACTAGAATCTCCCTTCTTTATGTAATCAAACATTATGTTAGAAGAATAGCCTCTATAAATACCAAAGCAGTTTCAACCACAAAATTCATCAGTGCTTCACTGCGCCACTTCAAATCAAGACTGACATTCATCAGAAAAAAAAGAAAAGCAGTGTGGAAGAAACATAGGATAGTCAAGAACAAATCCTTCTTTGCATAGTTCATCTTATGAAAGCAGTAGAATCTTGGCTCTTACCGGTCCTTGAGAACGGCAGCCACAATGGAAGCACCATGAATGGGAGGATTTGAGTACATGGGCCTAATCACAAGTTTCAGCTGGCTCTCAACCCTGCTTGCAACATCAGCTGACTTGCAGACCTATGTGAGTTTTTATTTTAAAAGAATTAGGGCAACTTAGCAAAACACTAGAGCTTCTAGTCATCAAAGAAAAAGTTTATAATGTACATTATCTGCGCTTAGGATACAAAGATTCAAAAAGCAATCAAGAAAACACTAAGATTCAATTGGATTAAAAAAGAATGCACAATTCACTTATCATTACTAATAAAAATCATCATTGTCTCCATTTAATGCTTTGAAGTTCTTACAATGCTTAAGGCACCAACACGTTCTCCATAAAGACCCAGATTCTTTGCATAACTTTGTGCTACCAGCAATTCACCCCCATCAGCGACAAACAAACGAACAGGCTGGGCATCTGCATCTAGACTTCCGCTAGCAAAACCCTTAAGAACAAAAAATGAGAGTTTAAAAGAACAATTTTTAATAAAATAATAGGCATATGAGACATAATAAAGATAAATTCTTCAGTGGACATGATCCCCCAAGGACATGCTGAGAAAAAGGAAGCTAAGTGCTCAAAGTTTCAATTTTTTGTCCATGTAAAACATCAGGATTCAAGGGATTTCTAGGGGGCGGATTTGTAATTTTAATTTAAATACACAAATTTCACAATGGTAAGAAGTGAGAAGCAAGAAGTTAGTAGCATGCAAAAAGGCTTGCCTGATAAGCACTGTCAAAGAATGGCAACAAAGCTTTTGATCTTATTAGCTGCCTAATATGCTCCCATTGCTCAAGAGTAGGATCAACACCAGTGGGGTTATGTGCACAAGCATGTAGCAAAACAATAGATCCAGGTGGAGCAGAACCAAGATCTTCTAAAAGTCCTGTAAGAAATGAGAAAAAATAACATTAAATAAACCTGATGAAATTACTAATATTGATCATGATGCATATGAAATTGAATATAAATCATATAATAAATAACAAACATTTCACAGATTGATACAATAATTTTCAACCTTCAAAGTCAAGCCCTCGTGTTGCAGGAGCATAGTACCGATATGTTTTGACAGCCAACCCTGCCAAGTTGAAAACCTTATGGTGATTGCCCCAAGTTGGTGTTGGCAAGTATATAGTCCGCTGAAATAACACGGGCACCATCAAATTAATTAATATCAGTTAAAAAGGACAAAGAGGAGAGAGAGGTCGAGGACAAAACACTTTACTTGGTGATAGTGTTTAGCCAAAAATTCACCCCCAACTCTTAACGAACCAGTTCCAGACAAGCCTTGAACAGTGGTAACCCTGTTCTCTTGAATAGCAGGGCTATAACCAAAATGCAATCATAAACAATTAGGTACTAATCAGAAAAATCTTTACAAACAAGAAACCACTAATTTTGTTTCTATTAACCTGTCAGCACCAAAAATAAGCTTAGCACTCAATTTATTAAAATCAGCGAGCCCAACAATGGGAAGATATTCCTTGTTGCGTGACCTGAAAATAAAGCAGAACAGAACATTATTATAAGAAGTTCAGCATAACATCGCTGGGAATGAGAAGAAAGAAAGTCTAGTCAGGTACTAACGCGTCATTCAATAGTTTCTGTTCAACTCGCCTCACCACATTCAAAACAAGAGGTTTCCCTTCCTGGTACAATCTTACATTATTAGTAAAACTCAAGTTTTCAGGTGAATGAACGCATATTCAGCATTTTCAGTAGCCAAATTGAACGCAACAATGATTATATTTATAAAACTAACGTAATCAAGTTTATCTTGTTCCAAATAACTTAATAGTAACAAAACAACCACAAGTGTAACCAAATAAGAGTCTCACCTCAGTTCGGTAAGCACCTACACCCAAGTTGAGCTTAATTGGACTTGGATCTTTGTTATAAGCGACAGTCACCTATTTTCCAAACACACACAAATCAAAACAATAAAACAGAGCAATTAGTAACAAAAACTGAAAACGTTTCATATGAAAGTAATTTAAGATTATACGCTTCAGTATCAAATTTACGTAAACTAATTTTCAAACGTAACGCAACAAGCCATCAGAATAAGGTGCCGTGTTTCTTCAAAATTCATACGAAATCACAACTTAAGATCACACAAATTCGTACTATAATATAATCTATACCTAGATTCATTAAATGAAATTAATTTCAAATAATCATCCAAAACATTAAAAAATCACAGAAACGATGTATGAAGACGGTTGAGAGCGCGATCCTAAGAATTTGGAGAACAAAAAAATAAAGATAAAAGCACGATCTCATGTGATACGTAAAATAATAGTGATTATTAGTGTTGTGAGAAGAATACCCCGAGGATAGGATCTTCAGGAGCACGAACGAGGTGATTGAAAATGGAATCAGAAGCAGCGGTTGGAGAAGCGGAGATATCGTCTTGAGAAGCCATTTGATCGTTAACTGTAACCAAGTGTCTAGCGAGAGTGTTGAGTCTGCGATCGCTGGCTGAACAAGAATCGTAAAGAGAGGTAGTTTTCAGAATAACCGGTGGGCGCATGTTGTATTAATTCTATTTTTCTTGCCTTTTGTTTTTGTAAAGTGCGTTAATGCGTGATAGAAAAAGAAAAAAGCAAAAAAAAAAAAAAAGAAACTATTCACTTCACGAACTACAAAGTCTGATTTGGAAGCAGCGTGTGTTTATTTCATTGACAAATTTTTCCTCTCATTTATTTATTTGTAAGAAGAATGAATTTGTTTTTCTTTTTGTGTATGCTACTACTTATGTAATGTAATGGATGATGATTGACATGTCGCCGCTTGTATATGGTTTAGTCGGTGGGGTCACACTCACGCTATCGCTTTCTCGCTTCTATTTTTTTTTTATGCAATAAAGAACCGTAATGCGTACCACCAACTAGTATTATTATTATTATTATTATTGTAACTAGGTATTGAAATTAACACCGTGCAAGACGACACACATTATCATAATATGTTGTCATAATAAATATAGGAATAGATGAAATGTTCCGTAACGTTTAGCATTAAAAAAGAATGATAATATTTGTGATCACTTTGACTAGACTGACCCTCACGAGTCACGTCCATATATTTTAATCAAGTTAACCTTTTTAGACATAAATAAACTAGTTCGATCATGACTTGGTTAATACTTTAAACAGGGATCAATTTAATCTTATACTTATGCGCATTTAGACATTACTATAATTAAATCCTAACGTTTTTAAATAGAAAAAGTTAAATTAATTGATTTTATAATATATTCTAAAGTGAATTATGCTGATATAAATATATCCTTATGTTATTATAAAAGAATAATGATATAATATCAAACAAAAATTATTTTAATTTTTTTCTCAATAAAAATATGAATTCTTGTATATTAATCAACCGTTGATTTATTTTTATTTTTTAATTGGCTATTATGACCGAATTTGATCTTCTAAAGTATACACCCCACTTTAAGAATCTCATCCTTGGCTAAAAACCTTTGACTGAATTTATTCATAATTTTAGTCTACATTCTTATTTGAGTTTATTAGAATTGCTTATTGTACTTAAACTTTAATTTATGATATCGTTAAATATTTCACTGAGTATATATTTTATTATATATGAATGATAAGTTTACATGTAAATACATAAATACTCACAAGATTAAAGTTATATTTCATTGGGTATATTTTAATATATATGAATTATAAGTTTACATGTAAATACTCATAAGATTAAAGTTATGTACGCGTGGATGAATCTAGAGACAAGTGTTTTTTTTTTTTGAAAAGTGAGCATAGAAATGAGTGTCATAATATACTACCCGAATCCGCACGTCGTCCCTGTATTACACTTGTTGTATTACTCACGGCATTGTATTTGGGTCGCGTGCAAGGAAACTTCCCATAGGAGATGAATCCTTCGATGCAGAAACTCCGGACTTTTCTGTATCCAAATATATCAATAGAAGGCTCATCACCGTTCGTTCTGAAACGTATCTCGTTTCTTGCATACTAGTAAACAGCAAGCATATAGGATTTGTAAAAGCCCCGAGTTTTGTTAAGTAACGAAGAGGCTGATGATCTTGCTCGCCCCACTTAAGTATTGCATATTGCATAATCTATACAAAATAAATTTGTTCATGGGGGGGCAGAAAAAGTTTGAGCTATATAAATCATGAAATAAAACGAGCAAAACAGGCCTGAATAATTATTAACTTCTTTAAGCCCTCTTTTGAAACAATAAATGGTTAAGTTACTTCGTTAAATAAAATCATGTTGAGGAAAAAAAACAATTTAAAATTACATGTAGCAAGCTAACTACATCCTCCGCCTCAAAACAACGGTGACTTCTCAGGGAAAACTCTGCCTAGCAAAAGTAGAAAAGGAAACCGACTACGGTATATTTTTAAGTCCTTTTAGGATGCTCCGCGCAGCAAATCACTTTTAGGATCTTCCGGGCAGCAAATCACTCTAACTTTATAGCGTCCATCTCATTGATCACTCCTTCAAGCTGCAAACAAAACAGAACAACATGGTCATACACAAGAAATATGAAAAAATCTTGGCAAACAAGAATATTGTGCACCACATTGCAGACGAAGCATACCTTGACAATCTGACGCAAAAAGTAATCCCCGTATCGTTTGGCAGGCTTAGACTCCAAAACATAAACTGTGTCCTGCAGAAAATGAAAAAGGCATTCAAAATTTGTGGCACAACTTAAACCGGCAAACTGTCAATTGTCAAACAGTTCAATTCCAACAACCTAATTTTCACAAGACAACTAGTAAAATTATATGAGATCCTGTCCAATGTTTATAGCATTGGCACAAGGTAGTCAAGCAGGGAGTCCATTAACCACTGATCCTTAATTCAACAAAGACATTGAGAGCAAGTACTATTATCAAAGAAATAAGTTCAACTCAAAAGGACACTCATGCCAATATGGCCCAGAGAACCTGTTAACATTTCCAAACAGCATTTGAAATAAGAATCACTTCAATGGAAAAAGGATTATTCAAGAGAAAATGGTGCAAGCTTACATCATCAATATAAAAATCCACATCAGCATTGGATGTAATTTTCCCATCACTGTCAACAGCATGTGTCTTGTGCTTGTATGTCATCAAGATAGTCCTACCAAGCATCAGAACATACATGAATAAGATTATACACAAAAAATTGTATCTTATAAATGACAAATCTTGAAGCGAGATTCTAAAATAATTGCATGTCTCGCAACCTTAAGGTGGGTTCATCCACTTCCATGTAACTCGCAAGTTTTGCAAGGGAGATTGTTGAATACACTTTCAAGAAGGTGCGGACACCTGATAACAACTGCTGTTGCTTTGCTTCATAAAGAAACAGTTTCAATTGAAGTCTATAGGCATCCTGATAAAACAAATAGCATTTGGTTATTCACATGGAAAAAAAGGGGAAAAGGAAAGGGAGTATAAAGAAAATCCAAACAATTATTTATAACAAGTTGAGCGACTCTGCCAGATCAACGCAAGTCTATCGATCCACAAAAATGAAATCCCCAAGGTGTAAATAGATGTCTAAGACCAACATTACAAAAATGAATGCCAAGTCTCAACAAAGATTTGAACCCTTCACTGTAAAAATAATATACAGCAAATACACACTCTAAAGATTAAGGTAGCCAACATGACTCTTTAATGAAATTAATGAGAACCAGAATTCTAAAATATAAAAATTCACTTCAACATAGTTCACTAGATGCTCAACTGACTATCGATTAGATTTTTTTTTTTT
>JBBMKG010681506.1:0-11432 GCA_037834515.1 Lespedeza cuneata | reverse complement strand
TATATGTTATAGTGTATGACATCATGTGACGCTTTCTACCTTTTACGACTAGCCATGTATGTATTTAGTAAAGTTTTTAAGTTTTAAATTTCTGCCTTTTACTCAATATCCGTCTTTATATGATAACGGGGTAGAGGGTGTTACAAGACCCACAGCTCTGCAACTTCTATTCAAACTTTGAAATGCTAGCTCTCATCCACTAACAATTTTGAACATTATTATGAGTTAGCTTAGAATGGAAAACATTTTGAGGTTCATTTAGAAGACTTATCAGAATAACAATTCTAATATGTGATGTTGAGTGACCTCTGCTGAATGAGGTTTCTTCTGATGAATTCCTTGTAGAACATGTAAATTTTGTATGTTGGCTTCATCATTTGTACACAACTTCTTCTAACTCCATTATGAATTTTTTCTCACGCAATAGTTTCTTAAAGTATTGCTTTAGTGTTATATACTTGGTTTAACCTTTGTAGTGTGTCTTCAAGCTAAATCCTAATATTGCTTATTAGTTTTTCTCATGGAAAAGAGTGGTTGTTTAATGTACTTGTTGTAACATCCCCAATTTCATGAGCCTAGTAGAAAATAGGATACCTTTAGAGATCCCTTAGAAATAGCCTTTAGTGTTATAAATAGCTCCCTTATATTAACAAAATATTAAGGAAAGTTAATAACAAGCCAAGACCCAAGGTGGGCCAACGCCCATTAGGAGCCCATTTAAGGGCTTATAAATAGAGAAGGAAGGGAGAAGAGAGAAAGAAAAGAAAGAAAAAAAAATGAAGATAGAAGATAGAAAGAAAAGGAAGAAGAGAAAGAGAATAAGGAGAAGGGAATTGGGGGCAGAGATCCGGCATGACCCAATGGTCAGCACCCGTACCCAAAGGTCCTCGAAGGTGAGTGCTTCCCGCCCTCACCCTTTATTCCTCTTGTTTGTTGTTTTACCCCTTTTCCCCTTTCCAAATCCAAGGTTAGAACATTTAGGGATTTTGACAAATCTTAAGAATTAGAGAGTAGATCTAAGAAACTAATCGATTAGAAAGTTAATAGAGACCCTTAAGAATGTTTATTGATGAATGAGGGTTGTTGAGAAGGCCAAGATTGGTCAAGAGGGGAGCAAAGTGCAAAGATTGCACTTGCTGTTAGCATGTTCACACTAAGCGTGGCACAAAATGTTGCGTTGAGCGCCAATGTGCTAGGAGCACCAAATTGGTGTTTTCTGAAGAGAAAAAGAGGGTTTTAGGTTTGAAATGATTATGTATGCTTATTTAATGAATGTCTAATGTTTGAATATATGATTGGCATGTTGTTTGAATGCTTGGTGTGTTAGATGCATGTAATTAGGATTAGTTAATAGGTTAAGTGTTGATCCATACATTTATGAGAATGTGTAGATTAATACTAATTTTTTTGATAGTGTAGATGAGATCTATGTATGTATAGGACCACATAGGTTGATCCTAACTAGTTCCCCATGACTAAACCTAATTAATAAGATACTTAAGACGAATAAATGAACATACCCAAGAGGTAGCATAGGTAGCACATGATCTACGTAGGTTGAACAAGACACATCACCAACCCAAGAGGTATGGGCTTCTGCTCACTCAGGAAGGAGATGTGTTGCTCATAGATCATGATGAGCCTATTACCTACCAAGAGATCATTACTGGCCTATAGTCCGAGGAGTGGCTTAGAGCCATGGGATCTGAGATGGAATCTATGTACATTAACAAGGTATGGACCTTGGTGGATGCACCTGAAGGGCTAAAACCCATTGGATGCAAGTGGGTCTTCAAGAAAAAGACTGATATAGATGGCAAGGTAGTTGCCTACAAGGCGCGACTAGTTGCGAAGGGTTACAAACAGATTCATGGTATATTCTATGATGAGACCTTCTCTCCAGTAGCGATGCTTAAATTCGTCTGGATTCTACTTTTTATTGCAGTACACTATGATTATGAGATCTAGCATATGGATGTCAAGACTGCATTTCTCAACAAAAACCTACTCGAGGATGTGTACATGACACAGCCTGAGGGTTTTGATGATCCAAAAGAAGTTGGGAAGGTGTGTAAGCTGTAGAGGTCCATTTATGGACTAAAATAAGCTTTGAGGAGCTGGAATCTTTATTTTGATGAGACTATTAAATAGTTTGGATTCATCAAGAATGAAGATGAGGTCTGTGTTTACCAGAAGGTTAGTGGGAGTACAATGACTTTCCTAATTTTGTATGTGGATGACTTACTGCTTATCAGGAATGTAAGTTTAGGATTTTTATAACTTCATGGTCTTATCCTTAGTCACCAATGTAAACAACCCATTTAGCCCTTATTTGGTTTTTGTTATTTTAGTGTAGTTAGTCTTTTAAGTTAGTAATCTATGTTGAAATAAAAATAAACATATTTAACTCCAAACTTAATTATCACGAAATTATTTGAGTGTTGATAAATGCATGTTACATTTATTTTCTAAGAAAGTAACATAAGAACATATGAAAAATACTCCAAGTAATTATAGTGACATGGAGACTAAAGAGCTTAAATATAACTAGCTAAGGGAATAAAAAAAATATCAAAATTAATCCCTCAAAATACTTACAATTTAATGCAAATAAAATAGAAAAATTAGAATTATTTATTGTCCAACTAGGTTCATAGAGCATTCATAGTTGATTATTTTTCCCTTCATCTTAACTAATTTGGCCTTTGTTTGACTCTTATTTTTTCACTTTGATCCAGTTTTGGTCTTAGGCAAATAATTGAATTTAATTGGCAACTGTAGTTCATTTTCAGACTTTATGCTTATTTGACATGTCTGTCTTGTGTAGGACCTACAAGACGCTACAAAACTCTAAATAGTGCTTATAACTTGTCTTTGGAAAGCTAAAAAAAAGCTGTACAACTTTTACAGCAATAGACCAAGGCCAATTCGGATGATTTGAGGGCCAAAACGAGATTAGATGATAGCGCCTTTGCACTTGGACTTTGGGTTGCGAATTTGGGCCTTCATCTTGTAATTAGTTTCCTTAGGCAACTAAGTGGGCCTAACTATGGCACACTCGTTTTTACTTATTTCTTACGGTATATATAGTAGTTACTTGGTATAATTAAAATAACTTTTATTTTAGTTTTAATGCAAGTATTATTCAATTAGTTAGTTACACTTTATTACAAGTTTTAGATCAAGAATTTTCTCTCTTGCATTCTTCGTTGTTCTTCATTTCAATATCTATGTTCTTAATTTCTCTGCTTAATTTTGTGTTGCATTTCCATTGGTGATAACCATGGAAGGCTAAACCTCCAATCAATCCAAGGAATCAGGCATTGCAATGAAGAATTTGAGTTCCAAACCTATTTTCACATTTTCAAAAATCGAATGTTCTTCTTCTTAGATTTTATTTCTTAATTCATGATTATGAATGTGCAGAATCAAACTCGAATTAGGTAATTGATTAATGGCCTAATTTGAACAATAATTGTGAATTAATTAGATAATACTTTAACCTAATTTACTATCTAAATTTCAATTAGGATTAAGTCAATTGGGTTAGCTTAATTGAATTGAGTTCTTGAATGTTCATTGCTGGATTCTATCTTAGAGGACTGTGATAATTCAAATTTGCAATTATCTTGAGAACTTAGATTGATGCTCAAATTTCAGTTAGTTTTAGCTCAATTTTGTTTCTGCATTTTAATTGAATGCAAACTACTTGATGGAATCCCCCTACCTCAATTATTACAATAAATTAAAGTTGAAACCATATTAAATTGTGTATCTGTGAATTCGATTTAGGTTGTTCCTATATTATAAAATCATTAGAATCCTAGTTTAAATTTGAGACGATTCGACAGTCGTTATCATAGGTCCATTAATAAGACAGGAAACTAATAATTGTAGTCTATGAATGCATGTTGGTGATGAGAATTAGTCTCTCTAAATTGCTATGTCTTGAAGTTGAGCTCAAAGCATTGTCATCAAACCATAAGAAAGTGACCATTTTAGTAGATCCTTAATCCAAATTGATCGATTCTTTTTTTCTTACTTTGGAACACATTGTTAGGCTTGATATGATTTATTTCATATTCTGAATCACAACTCTAGTCATGAAAGTTTTAATTTCATATAAAGGATTTTTAGGTTGACTAAGTAGAATCACCAACTTAAAAATATTTCCTTTAAGTCGTCATCTAAACTTAAATAGACTATCAAACCTTTTAGTTGATATTTCAATAGATTAGCATAACTCATCTGTTTTAATTGTTATATGATGAACAAACTCAACCAATGTAATCCTTTGCTATAAAGCTTCTCAACTAATATTTCTATTGACAATCCAACTTCTTGATTAGATCAAATCATATCATTAGCTTCTTGAATCTTAAAGAAATCATAAGGTAGTTTAGAACTATAACTTATTTATGGTCTCAATCAATCTTTACATGACACGTCTTTAGGTTTTTTAATTTATGAGAAAATATTAGTAGTACTTACCAATTGCACATCATGTGAAGATTGATTATGACCACAAATAGGTAGATAGTCCAAGGCTACCTAATAGGCTACCTAATAATTTCATCGAATAAATCTCATATTTCCAAATTCATCTTAGTTTAACAACTTCGTTGAACACATTCTGCTTTATCAAACTTTACTCAATTGATAGATTATTACTTGATTTATCTCAATACTTTTTACGTGTCAATTATACACTTCTGATTCACATGGAGATTTCACTTTTGTGCTTTCTCATTTGCCTCTAAAATGAGCATGAAGAAAATTGAAAAATATAATTAAGAATACGCATACTTTTCTAAAAGCCTATAAAGTATTATTATTTTTTTCATATTCAATGAGTATGTTAAATATTTGCACAGTACTTATGTTTTTAATTCCTAGACTTTTAGTCTCAATAACAAATAATATAAAAATTATTAAAAGTATTTAGAAAGAAATCACGTGTAAAACAATAGTAAAATGCATATATTTATATGCATTTTTTTCCAGAAAAGCAACCATTTAGAATGTAACAATAAAACCAGAATATTCATAAGAATCATATTCAAATAATACTAGTTTCCCGATGATTTCTATCAACCATTGAAATTTTAGTGAACCCTAAAATATTGTTGGATTTGCCTTGTTAAGTCCCCTTCTATCACGGCTCCAAACCAAATATAGAGTTTTTGCAACTCTATAAAACTTGTGATTCATGTCCTAGTCATCAACCAATTACTTCCACCTTCAATAACATTTAACAATATCCCTCTTTCCTTACTATAATCATTCTTAAAGAGATCCTTTATTTAGTTAAAGGACTTTGCTGAAGTTTTAATCACAAATGATGAACAAGGTGAAGTCCATTCATAATTGGAGTGAAATTTCACCAGCCCTCCTACAATCAAGTTATAAGAGATCATCACTTTGTTTCAAGTTAGAGCCTATTATTGAAGAGGAACCACAAGAGTCTAGAATGTTGAACAATAATGTTTATATTTCTATGCCTCTATTACTATCCGGCTTTCTATACATTTTCTTGTATAAAGGCTTGTTAATATGAAAGAATTTTGCCAATATTATATTAAAAAAAAAGCGAAAATTCCTTTATCAATGACATGATAAATTTGTTGCTAATCGTTAAATTAAGTAAAAAGAAATTGAGCCCAAGTGAAAGCTTTCATCATTTGCATTACACTTCTAAAAAAATAACATTTATTTGTTTACGTTGCTATCGATGGGTATAGTTTATAATTTATTATGCATTCTAATTAGATTAATTGCAAATTATAATCTCCCATCTCTAATTAATATTTGATGAAATGATGATAAGTTAGAGATTTGAATATCTAATCATTCTTTAAATCAATATCAACATAGAGTTCATTAAATATATCATGAGTAAATTATAGTTAAATAAATAATTAAATAATTTTAATATTAAATAACACTTTAAAAAAAATTTATATACCAATGGAGATTAAATATATTGGAAAGGGCTAAATGTCCATGTGAGTATTCAATTATGTCTTGAATATGATTGTCTCTAAAAAGCATAAAAAGCATACATGTGAAGCCAGAAATAATATGCATACATACATACACATACAAAAGAATTACACTGTATAAATAATATAAAGTAAATAAAAAATCACATTGTGTAAAATTCTTAATTAAATATAGGGGTCTTTGACTTTTGGTTATTTATTTTTTACTTTTTTTATTTCCATCATTATAAAGTATTTTTATTTGAAAATGATAATTGTTGTCAATTTGTCCATTAAATATGATAGAATGACCAAAATCAAAAAATAAAATATTATAAGTACTAAAAACTAAAAGGATCAAAATGAAAATAACTAAAATCAAAAGGATAAAAATAAAACATATTATAAGGATTAATTAGATATTTAAGTTAAATTTATAAAAATTAAAAGTGTTTTTACTTTTGTTTTTATTTTCTAATTTGATTTTTAATTATAAAATTATTACCTTTTTTTAGTCATTTATGAACATTTTTAATAGCTAAACTTGCCTCATCAACTCGACAAAAATATAATTTTGAATGTTCAGATGTAAAGTAGCCCAAAGAAGTAGCACATTTATTCCCAAAAATCCTAACACAACCCGCCACCAGGACAAGCCACCACCACTCCATTAGTGTTAAATTTTACATAGCCATAGATAGGAGGATTTCAATCAACCCATTTAATGTTATTTGCTTTCTTAGGATGATCCTTCACATGAAATGTAACACCCCGATTTTCACAATACAAATAATTAGTGATTTTCTGTAATTAATTAAAGAGGTAGCATGGTTTTAGAAAAAGTTGATAAAAGAATAAGATTTATTGAGATAAATGTTGTGTTTTTGTAATTAAATAAATAATTTTGAAAATGATAAATAAAGAAGATAAATAATAGTTTTTAATTAAATATCTAAAAGGAAAATGGTTTATCAGATAAATATGCATTAAAAAGATAAATGATGAGAAATAAATAAATGAGTGTTTTAATTAAATAAATAAGATTATACGAGTAAAGGTGGACCAAGCCGATTTTTCTATAAATAAGATATGTTTACTGTAACGCCCCAAATTTTAACTGGTTTTAATCCATAATTTAAATATATTTTCAAATACTTTGTTTTCAATTGCCTGAAGATACGGGAAAATTTTAAAAAAATTCTTTTTAAGAACGTGATTACAAACCAATTACGAATTCCTAGGCGTCACATGTGTACATGAAATTAAGAAAACCTAGATTTTAGTTTATAAAAGAAATACTATACTTTTAGTATTTAGAAAATAGAAGATATTGGATGTAAATAATGAGTGACAAGTAAGAAATATTATATATATACAATATATATAAATAATATTAGGACTTTTGTCAAACCATATCCTTATCATTTTAAACCAAACTACATCCATTTCATTATGTACATGAGCAAAGAAAATACATACAATCATTTTAAAATATTCATCATACTACTTTAGAATGCATAAACATAGGGAAATAAACACCCAGATTCGAAGCAATTTACTAAATGTATATAGGTACACATGTCAATCCTTAACAATACTAACTATTACCCTAAATATCAAAAATCTTCAAATTGCATCATGGTCAACCTTTTGATCTTCACGATTAGGCTCATCCAACTGATGATCTTCCTTACCTGTTAACTGCTCCTTTGAATGCAAGTCTAGGATCATCACAAGCACAACCGCAATGCAGACATGCAAGGGTGAGCTCCAAACAAAAACATACAATATAATAAGATACACATATACCATAATTCAAGATTGGTCTAAACATTTCCAATCAATATCAATGCCATCAATATCAATAACATGAAAATCAACATTTAACAGCCATAACATTTCAATTCTTAAAATTTAACTTATAGTTACTTTTCTCATATACTATTACTTGCTACATTCCTAAGAAAACTAGTTTATCACCTAAGAACCAGAGCGTGTGGTTGTCTACCGATCACACTCGTGGCTATTAAACACTTTTGACATAATTTCCCGTATTTGAGGTTTCATATTTCATGCTGCCCAGCTGCCACTCAAGTTTCATTTCTTGGTGGACTTACATACTTTAGTCTTGGTTGAACTGTTAGGATGTAACCCACCATGGAACAGTATTGGATTCTTACTAACTGACATTGAGCAGGTTGGGTCAAGGTTGACCAAGTGTGGTGGTGGGTTTATTCTCTGCCCCACTTGACGCCCCCAAAGGTTATACTCAACCCCTGCCTTAATTCAACAAGTACCACTCTGTGGTCAACCAAAACATAGGGGCTGACTCCCTCATCACTCTCTCACTGGGTTTATATCTTTATTCTCCTGTTGTAAGGAATTCTCCATGCATGTGGTACTTGACTATAGTCGGGAAGGGTGTGGGAGTGCCGTCCACCCAACCATATTAGTGATATATTGCTAGATATCACTCACTATCTATGGAATTAATAAGAGATATTAATTCTACTGCCAGTTTAGTTGGAGCCTATAGGGTCACATGCATAGAGTATGTAGAGGACTAATTGATTAGATTAAATATGATTTAATTTAATTAATTGATAATTAATTAATTAAATATGATTTATTTAATTAATGGCATGCTAGATTAAATTGAATTTAATTTAACACGTGATTTTGGGCCTAGCTTGTAAGAGTACAAGCAGTTGGGTTTGTGGAGCAAGCCCATTAGGTTAAGGGAGGAGGTCTAACTTCTATTATAAATAGAGAATTAGACCTCATAGAGCAAGAGTAGTTGGAATTCTTGTCAATTACTGTCATTTCTAAAGAGAGAAACAATAAACCCAACGTCACTCTGAAGCTGCTTACATGGATATCATAGATGGCTCATGCTTTTAGTGTCTTGGTGGTTAGATTCAAACCTCAGCAGAGACAGTTAAAGCATGCTACAAAGGTAAATATTCTTAACCCTTAGAGATTTATACTAACAGGAGATCCTAGGAGAGAGGTTGTTTTTCCGCTCATGGCCAAAAGGTTTTTGAATTTAGGTCATGAAACCCCAACAATCCTATCACAGACAATGTTTGATAGCGTCAAAGCTTATAACTCCTGCATGTAGGGATCGCAATAACTTCAAGATGAAGCACTGCCACACTACAACTACCATGGGAATCGCTTATGATATCATCCATGAAGTAGTCACATAGTGGGTCTATCCAGTATAAGCGTTACTTTTAACCTTATATCTAAGTGTTTAATTAATATCTCCGTATCCATGACCTGAGATGCGATTATCGGTCAGCCCACCTAATAGCCTTTGATACATTATCGTTGTCCTTATTTTCACGATAATATTCGGCTACGGATGTTTAAGAGCGATGTCCAATAGTTCGATGAATCTCATGATTAGGTCTCTACTCAATCTATTAATTAGTGGATTAATCATTCTAAAGACGTTATGATGTTATATAAAGCATAATTTATATGCAACGTGATAAATGAATTATCATTTATACATCCAAAGGATGAATAGACACAATAAACATACCATTATTGGATTGACTACTAGGAAGTCCAACAACAATTTCCAAGAGCCTACAGTCTAAATGTTTCAAAGATCGTCCGTGGAAAGAAAGTTAAATTCATAAAAAACCCCTTCCTAGTGGAATCATTTTCCTTGATTAATTGATTTCCTTAGTGTAAACAACTTCTCTATGAGCTGTTTCACCTTTATAGGGGATGTCCCTTTTGTAAGAACTAACCTTCCATGAAGGTTATAATTGCAACTTTGGAGACTCAAGTGATATTCATCATATCTAAATTGGTATCACTTCTTCCTTGATACATGGTCTTGGGAGTTGGATGATGATAGTTATAAGGGTTCGTCAATGCCTGAGAAAATATTTTGATTTATTGAGTACGTGTCTTGAGGTTTGGGAAGGGTGATAGGAGTTGAGTTTGAGAGGCCCAAGAAGGACGTGGGGCACATAACCGTTGTTGATTCTTTAGAAGCCTTTAGTATTATTGTTTTGTTGAGGTCTTTAGAAGCCTTTAAGAGCAAACCTTCGTAGAGCCCCTCATAGAATTCATACGAAGGGTTTGTTTGATTTGTATTAGTGTATAGAACAATAAGACAATACTGAACAAGAGCTCACGTTACTGACTAATTTTTTATCCTATTCATTGTTTGATAACTATTAAACAGCATAAGATTTTAAGATAAAAATTATTAAAATACCCTCCCAATTAACTACATCCTATTTCGAATTTATATTATCATTTGTTTTGTATATCTGTTTTGTTCCAAATAATATCTAGAAATTTAAGAATAATCTTATCTAAGAAACCTATCATCTAAACTCTTGAAAAGATAATCATAATTTAAGGAAAAAATTTAATTTAAGAATAATCTTAATTAAAGGATAATTTAATAATAATATCTAAAAATTTAAGAATAATTTTATTTTAAGGATAATTTTGTAATTTCATAGTTTCGTACATTGTACAAGAATTTATACGATAATTTAGTGGTTAACAAAGTTTTATATTTTTGTATAGTGTATTATCTTCTCTTTTTTTTTTGTACTGTTTTATATCTTTTAAAAAAATCAAACAATAAACAATATTTTTGTATTGCGCCATCCCTCGTATTTTAGCAAATCAAATGAACCTTGATTAATAAAGAGCTACATGAGAAACAAGTAAAGATTAATTGTCCTAACCACTTCTAATGTGCTAGCAACATCAATGTCCTTAGTTCACTTTTGAACAAGAAATTAGAAGTTTAATAAAATAAATTAAATTAGATTTGAAGAATTTTATTATATGTGAGATTAGGATTTGATGAGAGAAAATTTTGAACCTTTTAATTTAGGTGAAATTTATTTCTTTTGCTGGTAATTTCTGAGTCCAAAACAATTAACGATAGAAATAAAATTGCCTAATTTGAAAAATAAAGAAATTTAATCTCAAGAAAGTTTAAAAGACTAATTAAATTACACATTATTTAAAATGTAGAAAAAACAATAAATATACAACTTTTTTATATTTTTGTATTTCAGTGAGTCAACTATTTAATCTACAAACTGGGGTAGGGTTGAGCCTACTTGACACTTTGTTCTTACCATTAAAGCCGGATTTGCTCTTTGTTGGTAATTGCCCACACTGAACAAGACTTTCTTAACTTACATGACTATTTTGCTATGATGCGCCCCAAACAGCCGTGTCTCCGTTTCTGACACTCCGCTGACACCGACACGCCGCCGACACGCCAGCGACACGTGTCAGACACACATTTGCCGTGTCTAGCTTTTTTTTTTCTTTAGACCTTCGACACACTACCGACACACCACTGACATACTACCGATACACCACCGACATACCACCGACATGTTATTTTTTTTAAATCATATTTTTTTTAAATCTTAAAAAGATAAAAGATTAGATTTT